>OZ007579.1:15210834-15315834 GCA_963931925.1 Onchidella celtica | reverse complement strand
CCCCACACCATAAAAAAGCAACAGCGCTTGCCATGCAGTGACCAACGTTTTCGTCGCAGTCCCCAAGGAAATTAAAAAGAAGGGGAAGCAACTCCCCAAATTTGGTCAAACGGAAAGCTGGAAAAAGGAAAAAAGAGAACGGGAAATTTGAAATAAAGAAAAATAAAAAAAAAAGACTGCAGAATGTGGGAGGAAAGAAAATTGTCCCTGTGGGTACCGGGTGTGGAGCGTGGAGGGTGGGGCTAAGAGGGTAAGGGAGGGATGGGGGGGGGGGGGTCAGAGAAAGTATACAAGGGAAAGAACGCAGGAAAAGTATAAACAAATCGACACTTGCACGGTCAGGAGGCCGGCAACTGGAGTAAATTGGAGGGGCAAAAGATGGGAGGCTTGTAAATGAGAGAGAGAGAGAGAGAGAGAGAGAGAGAGAGAGGCAGACAGACAGACCAACAGACAAACAGACAGATAGACAGACAAAAAATACAGAGAGAAAGAGACACACGGACAGAGATGGATAGAAAAGACAGAGAAAAAAAAAAGAAAGAAAGGGACAAACAAACAGAAAGAGAGAGGGAGAAACAGACAGACACAGAAAAAGAAAAAGAGACAGATAGACAGAAAGAGAGAGGGAGAAACAGACAGACACAGAAAAAGAAAAAGAGACAGATAGACAGAAAGAGAGAGGGAGAAACAGACACAGAAAAAGAAAAAGAGACAGATAGACAGAAAGAGAGAGGGAGAAACAGACAGACACAGAAAAAGAAAAAGAGACAGATAGACAGAAAGAGAGAGGGAGAAACAGACACAGAAAAAGAAAAAGAGACAGATAGACAGAAAGAGAGAGGGAGAAACAGACAGACACAGAAAAAGAAAAAGAGACAGATAGACAGAAAGAGGGAGAAACAGACAGACACAGAAAAAGAAAAAGAGACAGATAGACAGAAAGAGAGAGGGAGAGACAGACACAGAAAAAGAAAAAGAGACAGATAGACAGAAAGAGAGAGAGAGACAGAGAGAGTCAGAGATGAGGGATGATCGGGCGAAGAGAAAGAGAAGGAGGAATAAAGATCTGAGAGTTGGAAAAAGAGAATGATTTTAATCATGGGCTTTAGAACTTCGGAATTGTGAAAGAGAGAGAGAAAGAAAAACTGAACACAGAAAAAATATAAAACAAAAACAAGGAATGAAAAATTGAGAGGAAATAAGAAAAAGGAAAAAGAATGAGCGAGCAAAAGAAAAAAAAAAAAAGGAAATTAGATAGAAGAAGAAAAGAAGGCAAGGCACAGAAGATGATGAAGAAAGCATAAAGAAGTAGAAAGATAAATCACAAGAAAAGAGGGCAGGAGAAAGACACTAAAGATAAGAATATTGATGTAGAGCAACCAAATGTGGTAGACGATGATGATGGTGATGATGATAATGATGATAATAACAATAACGATGACGATGACGAAGGCGGCGGAAGCAACGACGAAGCCATGATGATGATAGTGATTATGATGGTGATGGTTATGATGATGATGATGATGATAATGGTTATGATGATGATGATAATGGTTATGATGATGATGATAATGGTTATGATGATGATGATAATGGTTATGATGATGATGATAATGGTTATGATGATGATGATGATGATGGTTATGACGATGATGATGACGATGGTTATGATGATGATGATGATGGTTATGATGATGATGATAATGGTTATGATGATGATGATAATGGTTATGATGATGATGATGATGGTTGGTTATGATGATGATGATGACGATGACGAAGGTGGCGGCGGCAACGACGATGCCATGATGATGATGATGGTTATGATGATGATGATGAAGATGATGATGACTATTCTGATAATCTGAAGATACTCATGACAGCGACAACCATCAGTTATTCAAAATAGGTAATGAAAAAAAAAAAGAAAGAAAAAAAGGAAAGAAAGAGAAAGAAAGAAAATCGAAAAGAACAAGAATACAGAAGAAATGAAAGAATAGAGAAGTTCTGACATAGAGACAGACGAAATGGTAAAATTAATAACAGTAACATGAATTTTTCCTTGCCAAGTGACCGCTGACAAATTGAAGTGAGATTTAATCAAAGCTAATTCTTACTCCACGTCACGTCCGACATGCCTGCGCGCCCGTGCGTCCGGCTGTCTGCCTGGCTGTTTGTTTGCATTTCTTACTGACAAACTTGGTTGACTACATGATTAACCAGGATCGATTTTTCTATCAGGGCTCAATGCCCACTGGCCAAAACTTTCTCCCTAAGCCGCGCCATTTGATAAATGTATTTCCCCAAACTTCTTTTCTGACCCTTCCCCTGGCCCCCGAAGACCCCGTTGACCACCCCACATACCACTTTCCATATCTTTCATCCCCCTGCCCCCGGAAAACTAACTCCTAACCCCCCCCCCCCCCATTTCCCCGATATATTCTCTCTTACGCCGTCAACTTGCCGGGGCTCCCAGAAGGTCACATGCATTTCTTGGGAGGGGGTGGGGAAGCGTAGGAGGTCAATAAATATGTTTGTTTGGCCAAAACTTTGCCTTGACCAGTGGTCAAGCCGTGGGAGGGCAAGGGGAGTAGGGGAGATGGAGGACGGGGGAGGGAGTCGAGAAAAGAGAGGAAAAACGTGTTTCGCTCAACGGGTGGAATTATTGGAAGCCTCCACTTGTGATGCGGTGTAGGAATGTCCGTGGACGGGGTGTCATGGTGGGGAGGGGGGGGGGTGTCCAAGGAATTGTTTTGGGGATAGGAGGAAAGTGGAGAAGAGGCACTTGTCTGGGGTGAGGGGAGGGGATAGAAAGGGGGTGAGGAAATTGAAGATGACTCTTATTCTCTATTTTCTGGGTATTTAGATGACCTGTAGGGATGTTCAGGCACAGAGACTGTGGGGTTCTCATGGACATTGCACTGATATAGATAGGGAAGCCAGTAGGTAGAAAAACAAGAATGACTGGGTCGGGCATGGCTTTTTAAAGAAATAAAAACACAACTCACCAGCAAAAGTGCTTTGTTTTGGCACGATACACTAGTAAGTATTTTTTTTTTTTTTTGTACAATTTCTTTTTTATCATGAGCATTCTGCTTTGATTTTCTCCGGAACTGCCCTTTAATTTTGTGTGAAATTTTCAATAGGCTCATATTTCACACTAAACCTTTTAAAACAGATTTATTATTTCTTAAATTCCAGCCTGATTTTGCATTTGCCTTTTAACCCTTGCAACAATAATTTGACCAAATTGTCCCAATGTATGTTTAGCTTAAACAGGAAAATGATTGCTTGTTGCTCAGCGAAGAATACTCTTGCATGAAAGCACATAAATGTGTGGTGCACTTGGGAAACTTTTCGTCACCCTTGTTCACAAGTGGTTCATGCCCATTTTTCGGGCCCCCATTCCTCGCCAAAAAAATTGAGTTCATATATCATCAATGAAGTTCAGCAGACATCTGGTATATCTCCTACTAATTTTAAGTCAATGCGTTGCCAATAACAGGCAACATTTCTGTGTTCGTTTCAGTATTTCTTATTTAGACGAGCTCAAACTCTGAAGCCAAATTTCTCAATAGACGACATCTGGTATAGCTCATTTTCATTTCCAAATTCATATCTAATCTAAAAGCGATAATACTCAACATTTATATAGTTTAATTATTTCTTGTTTTGAGGAGCTCAAACATTAAAGCGAAATTTCGCGATTGTATGATTGTGTTCACCCAACAAATTCCGAATTTGAACTGTTTACGTGAGGTGGGGAAAAGTGATTGAAAATTGGCTCGTTATGTTTAAATTCCAGGCAATGGATTAAGTAATTGAAACTCCCACCCTTCAAATGTCTAATTTTGTTTAAAGTATAGCATGGCGCTGGTCGGTACAATCTGTTTATAGGCTAAATCGTTACTGCTTTACGCCAATGGCATAAGTAACTCTCGACACTTTTGAAATGTTGAGAAAAAATTATTTCTCCTGCCATTTAGCGACTTATGCCATTATGATTCCATTGGAGTAATACACTTTCCTATTGGCGCATTTCTTTTTCTAATGTATTATTTGATACCCCTCGTGCTCAGGAATGCAATGAACCATCAATTGTCTTTTGGCATAAGTCTCACATATGCCATATCGTAGAGTAGGGATGAAATGTTTCCCAAAATCCCTATGAGGTGGATAAAGACATCCAATAAAGATTTCTTAAAAGAGGACACAAGAGAGACGATTTCATGAACGAATGCGATTTGACTGTTGAAGTAAATTGAAGTAGCCACTGGTCAGTCAGATGGTAGAGAGGGGTGGACATGCCGGGTGAAAGAGTTCAAGAGAGTGAGAAAAAGAAACAGAAGAGAGAAAGAATAAGGGGGGAAAAAGTTTAAGGTCAATTGATTATATTGATCAGGGGGATTCTCCCAGATAGAGATGATGATTGTCTTTAATTCAGTCGACAGTGCTCTGGATTCTGCAGTCTTCCGGTCCAACATGGTAATGCACTGGTATTTTCTTTAAATTCTTTTATTGGTGGCTGTGGTTAGAGAACTGTGGTATTTTTGGTCTAAGCTATAGCTGAACAGTGAGTTTGAGTTTGACTTTGGGTTTTTACGGCGCGTAGCGGCCACTTTGCGCCCTTCCCGGTCTATTTCGGTACACTTTCTTTATAAATTTATGTTTCGCGTCGTATTCAGAGCTGTTAAGTTAACAGAATTAAATACATTCATATAATTTTAACGCATTGGTAAAATTCTAAAAAGGTTGTTTTGTTTAGATCTTTGTATTTTCTCTACTCAGCTTTGTAATTAGACTATTGTCACTATAACCATTATTGGTGGGCAACTAGAGGCTCATTTAGCTTTGGAAAATTGGCTTTTGCTTATTCTTAATTGCCGGACAAATAAAAAAATAAAAAAATTTAAACGAGAACAAAAACTACCGCCATGCAGACTTTCATGCATATTGCGACTCACTCTAAAGTTGAATTCCATAGAAAATCTCAGATATTATTGCCCTCCCTCTCTGAAAGGTTGCCGACACCTGTCCGATACTTTGTCGGAGGACAGAACTCAGTAGTATTTTGCACAGTAAGCTATAGATGACCACTGAACACAACTCTGTCTGTCCGTCTGTCTGTTTGCCTATCTGTCTGCCTGTAGGCCTGCCGAGACTATAAGAACACGTGGGACCGGAAGTATAACTCTTTCGTTAAATTCAGACCGGTAATTTTGCTCTCACAGCAGCTCCATTCACCCCACGGGCTGCTGGTGTGAAATTTGAAATAGACAATCTTTCATTTACGAACGCGTATCCCAGAAGAGCAGATGTTTTAGTTCATCTGTTCGGCTTTGTAATTAAACCACGCTGCCTTAACATCAGTCCCTTGTTGCAGAGGAAGCTCGGGTCTCAGTAAGGCTACGAATGCACTGGGCCAAATCTGTTTTGCATGGGATTTTGACTCAGTCTTGGAACTTCCTTTAAATCAACAAACGAGGCAGACTTGTTTCATTCTCACTAGTGAGCGAGATTTTTGTTTAACTCCGTAGTCCATCTTCTTCTTCTTCTTCTTCTTCTTTAGGCCGCTTGATTCCTTGAGGAACATAGGGCCTCAACAACTCCTCCAACGCACGCGGTTCTGGCAGGTCCACCTTAGCTCGGTCCACACCAGTCCGACTGCCTTCACCTCAGCATCGATACTCATGCGCCAAGCCTGTTTTGGTCGACCCACTTTCCGCTTTCCTTGTGAGTCCCAGACCTCCCTGGTGATGTTGGATTCAGGCTTTCCATAGTCCATATATCTAACACTAAATCCGTGGCAATACAAACTTGAATCAGTGGGTTATTAAGTTCAAGGCTGCCGACGTGTGAGAGGAATCAGATTTGAATATGCCCTCCCCACAGGAATTCTACACCAGTACATTATTGCACTCTAACTACCGTGTTTTGAAGAAAAAAAAATAAAACATGTGGGATTGCAGTTAAGAGTGGAATAAAGTTTAAATGTGCTCCTCCTCCCCCGCCCCGCCCCCCCCAAAAAAAAAAATTAGAGAAAAATTTTAAAATGTTTCTTGCAAATCCCAGGATAGAAACAAATAATTGTTCTTCCATAAATTGCTTGTGAATTTGATATGGTAGAAGTCACTGAAGAAATAGCTACTGTGTGATGTAGGATTTGTGTCTCCCTTTTCAGTACAAGTCGACCACTTTCTAAGCGTTATATATTTATTTCATTCCTAGACTGACTCGCATGGGCATTATACACAAAAACGAGCAAATAAATTTACTTTATAAATAAAAACAGAAACTAAAACATTCATAGATATGCAGAGTGTAGAAAGACCGCTTCCTTAGTACTTGTTCGTTTCAACTCCACTTCCCGCACAAGTGAGAAATTCGACATCAAATATTTGCAGCTCTAGTATTATGAAATGGAGTTAAAATAAACTGGAATAAGCTTGATAAGTGCAAAAATGTATTTTAAACAAGAGTCCAGGTGTGCATTTGTCATGTCTCTTCTGCATATTGAAAGATCTCCAGTTTTTCAGAATATGGAAACAGAACAAACAAGAGCAAAGATCGTGAGATGTCGCTTCAACTGATGTTATAAAGTTATAAAATTGGAATCTTTCTCAAAAACTGAGGCTGAGAATTCCAGATTTCGTCACTAATATCTTTTTGCAGGTGTACACAGACGTATCCGTTTCAAATTCCCTCTGATTCCTTGGACTTCTGGCGCATGGCGTGCAAGCTTGACCTGGAAATCATCCAGGCTGTCCACTGAAGGGGTTAAGAATTGCGCGAGAAATTATTTAGCTAAGATCCCGCTCATAGCAGGATTGAAACCTTGGATCCCTCACAACCGAGTCAAACGTTTTGACCAATGGACCACGGCGCTGGAGCAGCAATAGATCTATATGGCTGCAGAGAAATGTTAGGAAATTATCTCATAATTATGAAGTTTTCACAACCGTACTTAGACCGAATAGGTACCGTTACTAGAAACAATAAGATGAGACGCTCCCTTCTTCGAACGCCAAAAAAAAAATAAATCGTGCACACAGTCTGTACGCTGATCTGGGGTAGGGCCCATGAGGCATTGCATAAAAAGAATGCTTGATATAATGATAAATAAATTATGCGATTTGCTACAGTGCTCTTCTGTTTAAGCTTTCCAACAGCAATTGAAGTTATACTTACAAAATTAGTGACTTCTATCTAGGCCTACAGGGATAGTTGAACAATATTTTGTATTTTCCCTGTATTGGCTTTGTAAAATACGGTAATGTTCATGACTTTCGCGCATTCGCCGCTAGGTGGCGATCCGAAATCTGTCCACGCTGAACGCGCTAGCTGTCTCATCTTATTGTACGTAGTATCTTTGGAACTAACTGTATCGTAACAAACCTAAACCCACCAGTCAAAATTGAATCAGTGGGAGAAAAGTCAGTTTATTTAATGAACACTGAACACGACTTCCTTGAAACTTTCCGCCTTTCAAAACTAGTACAATGATTTCTCAAAGAAATCTTTATTCTCGCTTTTTAGTGCTAGATGTAAAATTATGGAGCCAAGCGAGACCTTGCACACTGGGGGGACAGAAGCAAGTCTGTCTTTGCCTCGCCAGTTCAGGGGCGTCGAAGCTATCTTAGGTCAGAGGGCTTAAAGAGAGGCGCAACAGACGAAAACCCAGACTGGACTCAATGCTGGACACTCCTTATGAAATCTCGTTTACATTTAGTAGTGATTTACAAAATTCTTCTCCAATCTACACACAAATTTTTTTCAGAATTTTACTAATGTAAAAAAAAAAAAGGAAAGAAAACTTATATGAAATTATTCAGTTCTATTCGTGAAATTTCGATTGATGAAGCTCTAAATACGAAACATGAATAAAATACCCAAATAAACTGTGAAAGCCGCAAAATTGCCGATATCGTGCCGACGCGCCGTAAAACTCACGCTCGAACTCCAGTTTTCAACAGTGAAATTACTCCTCGGTGGAAGTGTTTCAATCTGAGCAGAGAGGAAAAACATGGCAACCGAATGATATTCCTCGGAGCTTTTTTCGCATGGATTTATGCATGGTAGTGAGAGAACAGAGGAGCATGACCAGGGAGAAGGAGAAAGGAGGTATACTTTGAGGAACTGAACTGAACATACAAATACAGAGAAGCATGAGAGTTGTGGTTGGTAGATAATTATGTTGTTTCGTAGAAAATAAAGTAATGCATAGAGGATAACGTCTACTGTCAAAATTTTGAATCTTGGTGACAGCTGAGAAAGATCAATGAGGTAAAAAAAACGGGAAAGAACCCTGTGGGAGACACATGACGAGACTGTTTAAGTCAAGTTATGAACGAATTTCATAATATTTTCATACTTCACTCATCCATCCATCTATCCATCCGTCAGCTCATCCATCCATCCATCCATCCATCCGTCAGCTCATCCATCCATCCATTCATCCATCCGTCAGCTCATCCATCCATCCATTCATCCATCCGTCAGCTCATCCATCCATCCATTCATCCATCCGTCAGCTCATCCATCCATCCATCCATCCATCCGTCAGCTCATCCATCCATCCATTCATCCATCCGTCAGCTCATCCATCCATCCATTCATCCATCCGTCAGCTCATCCATCCATCCATTCATCCATCCGTCAGCTCATCCATCCATCCATCCATCCATCCATGCACCCATCCATCCATCCATCTCTGTCTCCCCCCCCCCCCGCCCCCCGGTCAATCCACCCATCCACCCATCCACGTCCGTCTGTCGGTCTGTCTGTCTAAACACTGACATTTAGAGCACATAAAACAGGAAGTATAATTATTTCAGTAAATAATTCAAATCAGTTGTAAAAATTTCCAGCGTCTTCCCAAACACCCCACGCATTGTTGGTGTGAAATTTAAAATGGACATTCTTCCATTCACGAACTTGAACCCCCGAACAGCAAATTTTCCACTTCCTCAATAAAATTGACTGGTGGTAAATTTTATTTCCACACGTACTGTTAGAAATAGAAGGAAGAATTCATTTTGGACCGAGATTCATGGTCAATGATCCATCGGCTGAATTTTGACTTGTACTTTTGAAGGTGGAACACAAGCCATTATTTTGGATAGAGGTTTATGGTCAACCATCAACCGGCTGAATTTGCTTCAAAAAAAAATAAAAAAATAAAAATTTATTTTGAAGACTGAGGAACAAAAAACAACAACAAAAACTGACAGTTTTCTACTTCGTAGCTTACCCGAAGTGGACGGGAAATATTGCTTGTTATCCCAACAACAAAGCGTCTCCCATGTCAGGCTGTTTATTTTCTTCATCATTTCTCGGCTAAAAAATTGCAGCTGTTCTGGGAGATGAATGGATGGATGGCAGACAGGCAGACAGATGGACAGAATAACAGATAGATAGGAAGGCAGACAGACAGACAGAAAGTCAGAGAGAGAGAGAGAGAGAGAGAGACAGACAGACAGACAAACAGACAGACAGACAGGTAAGCAGACGGATATTATAGGCAGGTACTCAGGCAGACAGACAGGCAGGCAGACAAACATCCAAACAGACAGATCAGCAGACAGACATTTCGGCTGTCACTCAGGCAGGCAGGCAGGCAGACGGACAGACATACACACAGATGGATAGCTAGATAGACAGATAGACAGATAGACAGGTCAAGAGACAGATAGATAGATAGATAGATAGATAGATAGATAGATAGATAGATAGATAGATAGATAGATAGATAGATAGACAGATAGACAGATAGATAGATAGATAGATAGATAGATAGATAGATAGATAGATAGATAGATAGACAGACAGATAGATAGATAGATAGATAGATAGATAGATAGATAGATAGATAGATAGATAGATAGATAGATAGATAGATAGATAGATAGATAGATAGGTAGGATTCTTTTCTGACGTAGATCGGCAGCGTGTCTGGTCGTTTCTGAAGGAAGCCGGTCTACAAGTTAGTTGATTTCACAGATTTTTATCATATTTACAAATTTCATATAGACATACTTTACAGTATGAGTCTTTTCCCCTTAGATTTTTGTTTACTTCACTTTATTAGAGCTTATTTAGTAGGAATCGAAGGGCTGAAAGTTGGCCCAAAGTAAGATAAATAAATTAGAAAAAACAAACCCCACGTATAAGCCGCAAAGGGGCAGAAGCGCCATTAAACCCAAACTCAAACTCGAACACAAATCGCAGGGCATCTTGTCCTTCCTTAGGGAGGCAGAAATCTACCAGCTGATTTGAAGATTTTGGCATATTTACAAAATTCGTTCTGTCTATACAAAACGCATTCTGCACATTTTATTCTGATAATACCATCTTATACGCGCCGTGTCCCATTTATATTTATAATTGTAAAAGTTTTATTGATCAAAGTCTGGAAATCAAGGTACAATAGGGTATCCCCCCCCCCCCACCCCAAAAGAAAAAAACCAACAAACAAACAGTGCCCCTACCCCCGCCTACCACCCTCCCCACTATTTTTACCTTTCTCCATGTTTGTACTCATCCACACTCGCACTCCCACAATTTAGTTTTTGTCTTCTTCCTCTTTTGACTCCCTAATGTTCCAGCCTTATCCACAGACTAATAAATCAACCAGACTGGAAACACAAGCTTCGGGCTGTGTCGTTTTTTACGGAAGTTAATGAGATGCGGCCGTATAACCAACGTGCCCGCCGCTCGGGAAATTCCGATTCTAGTTCTATCTGCAGTAGAAATTTCTTTTTATTTGTCAAGATTGGTTGTACATGTATTAATAATGCATTAACTTGCCTATCCGTTCATTTTATTGTCTACAGCTGCCTTTTTAAAAATTTTTTATAAATGATGACCGTATGGACTTTTAGCGACCGTTGCACTGAAGCGTCGGTCGCAACCGTAAACCTAATGTGGCGGATGGTTCATGACCTTTCGCTGTTTTGTGACGTCACACAATGGGACCATCCAGTCTGGGTATTTTATTAGTCTGGGCGTCCTCTCCACCTCATCCCCTTCCGAGCCTTAACTGTTTTCAACCCCCTTGTTCCTTCCTCATCCACAAACTCCTCCTTCCCCATGCACCCAACATCACCACCCACTAACCCCACAATTTAGTTTGACTCCCTCTTTTGACCTGCTCATATTCTATCTCCAACCCTCATCCTAACCCCCCCCCCCCCCAACTGTTTTCACCCCTCCCCCTCGTTTCTTCCCCATCGAATCTCTCCCCCCCCCCCCTTTCCGGCCACACACCCCCAAAATTTGGTTTGACCGCCTCTTTTGACCATTCATTTTGTCCAGTACCTACATGGAATGACCACTTGTCAATCACCACAAATGACCACTGACAGACCCAACAACTAGCTGTGTGGCTTCTCTTTAATGCCCAATGTCCGGCTGCTGGGGGGAACCTGCCGGCAAATCATGCTCGGTCTTATTCCGGCTTCCTTGAGCCGGCCGGCTGTTGTGCTTGGAGGTTACTTACATACATTATTATAATAATATATATATTATTATTGTCATTATTATGTTGGGATTTGGGGAAGACAGTGATTGAGTCAAATAGTAGAAAAGATTGTACGGCTTTTGTATATAGGAGGCAGGAGAATTAACCACAGTTGGAACTGAGGAGTGAAGTGGGGAGTGAAGTGACGGAGGTAAGAACAATACTATAAAATGAAGTAAAATAGAATAAAAAAGAAATGAGAGGATGTGGGATTGGCAGAGAAAGAAAGAAAGAAAGAAAGAAAGAAAGACAGTACTAGGAAAAACAAGAAAGACACAAGAAAGAAAGAAAGACAGAAATAGAGGAAAAAGAAGAAAGAAAGACACTAAAAGGGAAGATTCAAAGAAAGCAAGAAAGAAAAAAAGAAAGAAAGACAGAAAGAAGGAAGGAAATAAATAAATAAAAAAGTAAGATATAAAATAAACAACGAAGAGGAAAAAAAGAGAGAAAGAAAGACAAAATGAAAGAAAGTGAAATGAAGAAAAAAAAAGAGAAAGGAAGGAAGAAAGACAGAAAGAAAGAGAGAGGAAAATACAGAAAATGATAGAAAGTAAAAAAGAAAGAGAGAAAGGAAGAAAGAAAGAAAAAAAGACGAAAGGCGAAAAAGACAGACGAAAGACAGATAGAAAGAAAGTGAAAGGAAAAAAAAGGAAGAGGTAAGGAAGAAGGGAAAAACAGCCACAAAAAACACAGGAAACAATAGAATCCGAGTTCTTGGAATAAGAAAATAACTGAGACATGAACAGAAAAAGACGAAATTATAGCGGAAAAAAATTCATTTTAAATGTAGTTTCGGTAATAGCAGAAAGAGGGCAAAGAAACCGGCCCAGAATGATACAAGTTCATGGAGATATTTATCACACAAAAGTTTATTACATTTCAGCGGCTCGTGCTCTTTTCGCAGATGCCAGTGGAAGTCAGTTTTTAGGAAAATAAATAATTATATTCACAGAATAAGCAGCTGGCAATCAAAACCTGACCTAATTAGCTATTCAGAAAATCGATAGGTGCCGAATTGGAACATTTTGAACATCGGGTGCATCCGAGTGTTGAAAAAATACAGTCGAAACTCATATTGGCCCAACGTACTTTAAGACTTCACGACAATTAGCTTCACTTTTCTCATAAGTCTGGATTTGGCACTTGATTGGTTTTGATTTTTGACTCACCAAGTAAGACACGGCCTATTTTAATGTTGGGAAAAAGAAGAAAACCCTCAATTTACAATCAGCAGGGCAGTCGATGAAGTACTCATATTAATTTAAGGATGAGTTGTCCGAAGTTAACTCTGTCTTCTTGAAAAGATTAGCTGTGATCTTGGACAGGACATAATAAAATTATTCTCGGCTTCATCTATGAATTTTGTGATGGGTAGGTTGTTAACTCTGTTGTCTTGACAGGATGGACAGTGCCAATGGATATAAATTCTTAGCTTCATCCATGATTTTTCAAAATAAAAATTCATCCCTCCCACTCCCTTAACCCCCCCCCCAACCTCATTCCCCACCCCCAAACCCCCACCCTCTCCAAAAAAAAAGCCCACCGGCGCCGCACTGTGGCGACGACGTGCCTGCTCCAGTTGTAACTGGGTGCAATGACACAAAGGCAAATTTCCCAAATGGGATTACAGTGGTACAAATACAAATACAAATACAAATTTTTCTCATGAGCTGTTAATTCTGTTTTCTTGGCAACAAGGGGACAATGAATACATATCTTGTTTGTTCCAACGCTACTTTTTGCACATCTGAGAAATTTGGCCTTAGACTCTTGTGGCGTTAGTTCTTATGCAGTTGTTTGAGGGCAGTAGTATTTTATACAGAAAGCTATAGACGAACAATAAAGACAGCTCAGTTTTTTTTCTCTATTCGGCTTTGTCATTGGACTACGGTCCCCTAGCAAACAGCCATTATGATAAGGAGACAGATTAAATTGGAACTGTGAAACAACTTGATAAGTGCCACGAGGTATTTTAAACAAGTGTCAAAGTAGAGACAAAATAGAGGGCAAAAAAACAAAAAAAAGCAGAGGTAGACAAAGAATAACATATCTAGAGAGTTTGAACAGATGGGCGACAGGGAAAAACCAGGACAACTTGGGCTTTTCGAGAGCATCCGAGCGGAGGAATGAGTGGCGAACCATGATCGTCGATAACTGTTCCAGGTCCGGCACTTGAAGAAGAAGTCAAAGTGTGCATTTGTTATACTCTTCCACATACTAAAAGATCTCCAGTTTTTCAGGCAATGGAGTTAGAACAAACAAGAACTGAGGCTTCAACCATGATTTCTCTAAAGGATGAACTGGTGAAAGTTAATTCTGTCCTCTAAACAAAAGGGACAAATACAGAACTGTGAACTTCTCACCATTTTCTTGGTGTTTGTCACGAGGTTTCTGAATATCCTCACAGCCATCTGTTGATGTAGTACATGTAGTTGTAACGTCATTGGCCACACCAACACAGAAAGCACCTGGTGGAAATCTCCCAGCTTGCGAAGGCAACATATTGTCCTTATTCATCCAATCTGGGATATGTTCTAGACAAAGAAAGAGGAAGTTAGATCAGAATGTAATACCTGCCAAATCCATTAAAAGAAAATGAAAGTAAAATGAACCTTTGTGACCGTGGTTACAAATTAGATTAAATAGGTACATTTTTTTGTTTAACACTTACGCGCTTTCAAGTTCGAATATCAACACTGCTCTACGATAATGGCATATATCAGATTTATGCCAAAAGGCAACCGACAGCTCATTGCGTTTTTGAGCACGAAGGCTAATAGATAATAATTATTATAACAAAAGAAATGCACTAATTTGATAACGTAATAATCCAATGGAATCATACTGGTACAAGACACCAAATGACAGGAAAAGAAACAGTGTTTTCTTCACATCTCAAAAGTATCAAAAATGACTTATGCCAATAGCGTGGATCAGAGACGACATTTTGAAAGGAAGGTACAATTTGATATCGGCTTTCTGAAGGCCGTAACTCACTAATTCAAGTCAAATCACTTCTCTGTGCGCTTTGATTTTCAACTCCATAATTATGTTTCACTAAATCTTTCTACAGAAGGTTTGTGATCAAGGAGAATTTTCGGGATACGTACCGTAATGTCGTAGTTTTATTGCTATATTAATACCGCATTAATGTCTATAGTCCGAAAACTAGTGCAAAGAAATTGAAATATTAGCAGATCTTTCTACAATTTGTCTTCCAATGTGGTTTTGGGAACAGGGGCCGTTAGTTAGGCAATTGATGCATTTGAGGTCCTGATACCGGAAACTGGTGCAAAAAAAAAAAGAAGTATTGGTAGAGCTGCTTTTCTCTCTTTCTCTCTTTTTCTCTCTCTCTCTCTTGCTTGCTTGTTCAATCTCCTTCTTTCTCTCCCCTCTCTCTGTCTTCCTCTCTGTCTTGCTTGTTTAATCTCCCCCTTTCTATCTTTCCCCTTCTCTCTCTCTCTCTTTCTCTCTGTGTCTCTGGCTTGCTTGTAGTCTCTCACTGCTGTTTTTTTTCTTTCTCTCTTTCTCTGGCACCTACTCTCTCTCTATCTTTCTTTCTCTTTCCACATTTGTCGCTCTCTTCCTCTCTCTTTGCCCTTTTCTCGCTCTCTGTCTCTTTCTTTCTCTCTCATTCTCTCTATTGCTTCTACTATCTCACTGTTCTTTTTTTCTCATTCTCTCTCTCTCTATCATTCCCTCAGTCTCTCTCTTCTCGATGATTCGTTCCTCTCTTTACCTTGCACTCATTCTCATCTCTTTCTCTCTCTCTCTCCCTCTTTCTCTTTCTCTCTCTGTTTCTGTCGCTCTCCCGCTCCTGCCTCCATATCTTCAGCCATAAAGTAACGATGCCGCTCACATGGACGTCCAGCCGTGTCCCAGAATTGTACCAAATCTCCAATCAGCAAATCCTAAATGATGGACATCACTGACCCAAGCACACCTGAAATACACAAATACAGTGTGGTCAGTTCTCTCGACATAATATTGGCCAATTAGCAACAAGGTGACCTGATTATCTGTAAAACCTGTAAATTAAAACTTCGCTCCCAAGATGTGACAATCAGTACATAAAGCCTACATCTTCACATACTTTTTGCGGACAGACACGAGGAATAGGAGAGAAAAGTTGGTACAGAATTCCATTCCTGCTAATGTTTGTCTGTTTCACAAACACCTGCAAAAAATATTTTGTCTTCTGTGCAGTGTCTTTATGTCTTTTAAGCCTATCTCCATTTCAGTGAAACTCACAGGTTACACGTGCAGACTGTATGCAACACAGACATGGCAAGCGACATCACCAAGTTTGTGTTTCATAAGATTGCCTCATTTGTGGTGCGTACTGTGTCCATTCACGATGTGCTTGGCGATAGCCGAGACATAGGGTGCCGAGGCTGTTCAATTCCCCAAATTCCGTCCGTCGACTTTGCGCGCGTGTCATCCATGTCAACAATGCAACATTTTGCACCATATCCTTTCATAATTGAACGAAAAAGGCTAGCGCCACAGAGCTGTGCGAGTGGTACTCACTACGTGCGCAAGTTGTGGACACATAGTGAAAGGAGGAATGGTCTGTCTCCGTGTTCTGTGTCTCGGTCTGTATGAAAAGAACAGTTTTGAAGTTTACTGTAAATTCACAATGTGATTTTGCTCTCCTCACCGAAGTCCGAAGTCCTCTATGAACGTTTTATTGCAAGATTAACGCATTAGAGAAAGGGCTTAGATTTGCCAGAGAAATCTCGATGGTTCATTAAAACAAATGTGCTTTAAACAACAAAAAGCATTCTAACACAAAATCCACGTTATGTGTTGATCATCGAACTAAAAACAAAAACGAACAAATAAAAAAGCAAGAAACAATGAAAATACCATGGTTATTCCACTTAAGAAGAACAATTTTCTAACTATAATCAAGTCTACTGTTCCTCCAAAGGCCCAGTGCACAGCTGGCTAACATTCGCTTAACCGCAATTTCTCAGCTTATCAGGGCCTTGCAATAAAACGGATTAGCATGCCTTTACGAGGTGGTCGGGCTGCACATAGTCATGGAAAATACATGACGTTCACAGACAAGACGAAATATCAATATCCACTTATTTGCAACAAACACATCTGGTATTACAACTTGTAAAACATGACAATTGCCATTTCCAAGTCTACTCTATTATAAAGGGATATGTGAAACATATGAAAATATACAAACCAAAGCTCACCAATGCTGAGAAAAAAAACGAATCGGCTGGGCCAACTGGGACGAACACATGTAGTGGCCCAGTCATAACCTCGATACGCAACTATTAGATATTACACTGGGCCCGTGCTCTTATCAGCTGGTAAAAACACAGGTTCAGAGTGACCAGTGCCCAGTTTTTGTCCAATACATAACTTGAGCCAAGGCTAAGGCTTCGACCATGCTATCTCTGACAACTGACCACGATTGGCAACTGGACTGCAGAGGGAGAATCAAGGCAAAGGAGAGTTTAGGAAAAGGTGACCAGATAAAGACTTTTAGGGAAAGAGACTCAGGCCTTTCTTTATACCATACAAGGGAAAATATACTTTTTGCGAAAGACAGACTCAGGCCTTTCTTTATGCTATACAAGGCAAAATATACTTTTTGCGAAAGACAGACTCAGGCCTTTCTTTATGCTATACAAGGCAAAACATACTTTTTGCGAAAGACAGTCTCAGGCCTTTCTTTATGCTATACAAGGCAAAATATACTTTTTGCGAAAGACAGACTCGGGCCTTTATTTATGTTATACAAGGCAACATTTCTATTTGTATTTTTGTATTTTGTATACTTTCTTTAATCCCATTTAGGAAATTTGCCTTTGTGCCATTAAAGCCCAGTTACAACTGGAGCACACATCGTCGCCACATGCAGCGCCGGTCGGCGGATTTTTGTGTGTTTTTTGTTGGGGGGGGGGGGGGGTGAGGGGGGAGATGAGGGGGGAGGGGTAGGGAATGGTAGGGATGAACTTTATTTAATTTTGCCCGGGCAGCGGCCTGTTCGGCCTGCTCATTTCGATTTCCAACTGCCAAGGTATCTTTAACGTGCGCAACGTGCACACGGGCCCTCCGAATTTTTTCGTCCTTATCCGAGAAGACTAGGTACTCGATCCTACCCCCAAATAGGGTCAGGGACATGAAAATATGAGAAAAATGCCTAACTTCCGACATGCCTGCACCGGTCGGGTTTTGAACCCGGTACCCTGGGCATGAGAGGCAAACACCTTTTAGAGAAAGAGACGCTCAGGCCTCTCTTTATGTACTATCGGGCAAAATAATGTACTTTTAGGGAATGAAAGACTCAGGCTTTTTTGTGTGTTATATCAAGCAAAATATGCTTCTAGGGAAAGAGACATTAAGGCCTTTCTTTATTTTGTACCAAGCTAAATATACTTTTAGGGAAAGAGACACTCAGGCGTTTCCTTATGTTTATATCAGGTAAAATATACTTATAGGGAAAGGAAGACCCAGACCTTTCTTTACGTTAAATCAGGCAAAATATATTTTTAGGGTAAGAGAGACTCGGGATTTTCGTTACATCAGGCAAACTAATATAGTTAGAGGCTGAAAATCTCATAGATGGTTGGTCTCAACTCTACGTCACATGATAAACACAACGTTTTTGAAAAACAAAATACCCTCCCCCCCTCCACCCCCCTCCCTAAGACAACAACAACAACAACAAAAACCGGCTGAACGACACAGTCATGATACTTTCGGAGATGAAAGCTAAGCTACTAGGTACTTAGTATGTGCATAAATTATTCTGAAAAGTAAATTTAGATAGAACCCAAAATATTGTGAAGCTGTGGAGGATCTCTGCAGGTGTTTAAGAATCATATTTTCTGAGTTACTAAATTATTACGACAAGATTATATAGTACGTGTTTTAACATAAAACTTTTTCAACGCCATGGCTGCTTGTGAAGTAAGTGGTAAATTGTTGTCCTCATAAGGGATCAAACAGTTTTGCTATGGTATGTTGTAATATATTAAAACAAACAAACAAAAGCAAACAAGATATTGAAGTCTTTTATTTGAATCCTGAGACAATGGAGTGTATTATTGTTGTTTAGTGCAAGTATATGTTAAAGGTTTCAAAAGATAGATAAACAGATAAAATGGCGGAGAGAGGGAGAGAGAGAGAGAGAGAGAGAGAGAGAGAGAGAGAGAGAGAGAAAGAGAGAGAGAGAGACAGAGAGAGAGAGAGAAAGAGAGAGAGAGAGCGAGAAAGAGAGAGAGAAAGAGAAAGAGAGAGAGAGAAAAAGAGAAAGAGAGAGAGAGAAAGAGAAAGATAGAGAGAGAGAAAGAGAGAGAGAGAGGGAGAGAGAGAGAGAGAGAGACGCGTGTTACATATAACTTTTTCCTTGTGCCACATTTTGACTTGACCACTAGGGGTGCCTTTGGCATTTAACCATAATTACTATATGGAACGGCACGAGCAGGCTCTAACATTGTAATGATTATTGCCTTTGTGCCATTCATTGCGATACTGGCGGGTCAGCAAAATCAATGTAAATTTTTATATATGACCATAAAATATGGAAGTAACAAGACAAAAGGCATGTTTTGAAGCTCCAGTGATATGAGAATCTGAGAACCTTCTGAAGAAACCAATGTCCCTGATGTCATTGACAACTTTTATTATATAAGGGCAACTGTTCACGTACGGACATCACAAGCCGTTTTTCCTCATCGAGACCATGTGACGTAATTAGCGGCTCAAAAAATGAAGTCACTTGATTCAATTGTTTTTTTTGTTTTGTTTTGTTTGTATTAATTTGTATTTTGTATACTTATTTAATCCCATTTGGGAAATTTGCCTTTGTGTCATTGCAGCCCAGTTACAACTGGAGCAGAAACGTCGTCGCCACAGTGCAATGCCAGTCGGCGATTTTGGGGGGGGGGGGGGGGGGGACACGTTTTATTCAATTTTGCCCGGGGAAGCGACCTGTTCGGCCTGCTCTTCTCGATTTCCAACTGGCAAGGTATCTTTAACATGTGCATCGTGCACACTGGGCCCTATGAGTTTTTCGTCCTTATCTGAGAAAACTAGGCGCTCGATCTTACCTACTATACATCAGGGACAGGAAAATATGAGAAAAATCCCAAAAATTCCATCATGCCTGCACCGACCGGGATTCGAGCCCAGTACCTTTCGCCTGAAAGGCGAGTACCTTGCCTCTAGACCACAGTGTCCCAACGATTGAATAGTCTTCTGGAGAGAAGAAGTTAATATATGCGTGTTAGAAACGGACAGACCAGGGGTTCTCAGCCTGCTGTCAAGGGGCCAATTGTTTTTCTTTTTTTTACATTTGCTCATTTTGGATTTGTACATAATAATTCTTTAGTTATAACCCCCCCCCCCCCCCCCCAAAAGAAAAAAGAAAAAGACATTTAGGAAGAAAATATGAAGTAGGCCTAAATGGGGAAAAAATGCATATATATAATCATACTTATTTATCAGTTCGTCATTGGTCGTTCATAAATAAGTTAGTGAAATAATATGTCCTTTTTGAACCATTACTCAATGTTATTGGTATTTAAACTTGAAACAATAATGTTAAAGCAGTATCTTAAGATGTTCTCTTTTGTCGGGTACTTCAGTCTGGTGAGAGTGTAAAATCAAAGTACTGAACAAAACAGTAGTGGAGGGGATACGTTAATTTTACTTCTGAAAGGTTGCCTGGGGTAAACGGAACGAAAAAGCTTGGGAATCTCTCAGAGAGACCCTCCAAAGCAGTTCTGAAAAAAACAAAACAAAAGTACTTGTGACATCAGGGTCATGACCAAGCAGGATTTGCTGACCGGAAAACATTTACATATCTAAATATTTGAGATGAATCTGATCCTCAGACCAAAGACTTACACAGGCCGGGAAATAAATGGGAAGTTCATACTTGACAAAAAGATCATACAAAAAATCCCTGAGCTCTTGAGTGGAAGGGTATACACTGTATACATGATACCATTCTTTTTTCTTTTTTTTTTTCAGTGTTAGGAGCTCTTAAGTGGGGAAGGAAAGCAGCTTTGGGCGTCCTAGTCCACTTCGCCCTTTGACCAAATAGATAAGTGCTTGTGTTAGTGCGTTAACATAATTATAATCTTCCGTGCTATGGGGGGGGGGGGGGGAACAGGACTGTAAACGGCAAACACAAAATACCCAGGATACCCAAAAAAACAACACCAAAATGTTTTTACGTAACGACACATTTAATTCTCAGTTCAGTTTCAAATGTTATGATAACCAAAAAAATCTATTGCTCGAACAAAATTATAACCCAGGCAGAAAGACAGAAAGAAACATGTTAAAATCTGACTTTGACGTAGATCAGAGTATTACACATTTCTTTTCGCTTTTAATAGCCATGACTGCATTGACCCTGTCTGTTCTTCTTGGGGTCAAGCCAAATATTGTTAATCCAAAAATATAACAAAAATTCGTCCATCCGAGCCGGCAATAATTGCTACTGCTATATAGCTGCAGTAGGCCTGCTATTCTGCATGCGGAATTTGCACACAGAACAGATGCAAGACAATATATATTATTATACAATCATATCACTGTCCATGATATGAAGCCTCAAACGTCCAAAGGACCTACTGTTTTTGATTGTAAGAAAACTTTCACTTGAGCTGTTTTCCTTATCTTTCATGCATATTTAGAATAATAGAAAAACATTTAAAAATATTATACTCCCTCTTTATCAACAGAAAAAAAAAAAATGTAATTCCTTCTCAGTTTCTGGAGGAGTAGAATATCCCAGTTTTACACCACTCACCCTACTGTCCTGACTTTGCCACGCAGTCTCTGGATCCTTCCAGTCATGAAAGAAAGTCTGCCTGTTACCATCTGCATGGCGGTCCAGAACTTTTCAAAATCAGTGCATTCAGCGCTAAGAGGAATACGTCAATTAAAAATACCATACCACATGCATATGTGCCTCAGCAGGTTGCAAATTTGTATTTTGTGAGTGCCATGACAGAAACCAACACAGAAAAATGAAACAGAACAAGAAGCAGAGAGGTGTAAATGCCAAGAGCAGCGAACCTCCTAAAAGAAAGACTTACAATCATTGAGTGGATCTGGCGAAATTGGGCTTGAAGTGAAATGTTTATACCTCTTTAAAAAATCAATATAAAATATTTCCAAAGCAATTTCAAGCAAACCATTTTAACTGAAAGCAGAGGAATGGCTAATTTTTCATTTTATAACAAATCTCAATTTCCACAGAAAATCCCCCCCCCCCCCCCCCCCTTTGGAGAGATTTTCGGAGGAATTTAGTATTTCATCGTTAGCCAGATTTCGCCAAATCCACTCACATTTTGAAGGACACTGAAAATTGTATATTTCGCGTTCACGCAAAAAATGTTCAGCTGCAGACTTTTTGACTGCCCTATGTAATAACCACCAGGAAACTGCAATATAGGCCTAGTTCAGTACAAAAACTGATCTGCATATTCAAAGCAGGGCATATGTCCTTTTAGCCCTGGCCTTTAGAACTACCCTTTCCCCCCTTTTTTCCCCTGTTAGGTAATTACGACTAAGCCCAGTTCATTTTGACCTGCAGTGGTCAAATGTCCCATTTGGGAAAACTTTATTGAGTAAGAGATAACTGGTCTAGGCGACCGCTGGACTGCGCCGACTATGACCAAAATGTGTTTGTGTGTCTCAAAGGATTTGTTTTGATCGTGCCCTCATCACGCACTATTTGCATTAGCGCTGTGGAGGTCGTTTCCGCCCCTCTCTTTTACTCTTTATGGTACTCTCCGTAGCACACATACCCTTATCTCTAGGCAGGTCGACAGTGTTAGTTTTCAGCTGTTTTCCATAATGATTCGGCTACTTCAAAGCGCAAAGCTTTCCAGTGACACAACAAATATAATATATGTTTAAGACCATTCACAGGTATCTTTTGACAGACACTTAGGATGGATAATTCTGTAACATCATTAATATATCTTTCCTTTCATCATATAATTATAATAAGGGAATTATGAATAAAGATTAACAACAGCAACATTTATGAATAGAAAGTCGACTTTCTCTTCTCGAAACAAAATAGCCCAGCATTCTTATGCACTAATACATAATTTTATGTGAGTGGCACAAATATGACCATCGGAAGTATCCATAGATCGGTGATTGGCACACAAAGAGTTAAATTTTAAAAAGTTTCATAATACTCATAGAAAGACGTTTAGGTGTACATATTTTTAATACTTTCGTTGATTTTGAGAGAAAGCGGAGTTGAACAGAAGAAAGTGTTCCGACATTTTGAGCGGGAATAAAGGGACGCATTTTCTTCCAGTAGAATTAAAAATATAACAGAAAAATTCGTCCTGCGCTTCAGTTCATATTAGCGATCGAAACTCAACTTTAAAAATTACATCTGTGTATTTCCCGGGTCAGCCGGGCCAACTAGTATTATCCTGGATGTTTGAGACTATTGAAAGTTATCTCTTGACAGGAGTCGAGAACGGGTAACTCCGTAACAACAGTAATGCCACTGTTCTTTCATATCGATAAAGTTGCTATGGAAAACAAAATATTTACAGATCCTGTGGTCTTCTGGTTATCAGGCAATGCAAATCAGCGGACCAAACTTGGTGGAACCTGGTATGTGTATAATCCCAGTATCGCGATTTGCTATGCATGCAAAAAGTTCCTTAAAACGACTTATCTGTCCATCAATGATAAAAAATATCAAAATAAAAATCGCCCTTGTAAAAAAGTAAACAACATATATTTCTTTAAAATCCCCAATTTTGTAACAGTCTTTTCTGAGGGTAAGGAACTTTCTGTTTGAAGTTTGTGTTGATATTTACCTTATTTAACATATTAATAACAAAGAATTTATGTGTACAGATCAGCCTTTAAGGAGGGTCGTTGCTCTGGGCCTTTATACCTCTCTGTTCTTGTTCTGCTTTACTCCTTGTTGTGGTTATTGTCGACCCATTTACCTTCGTAGCCCTCAATATGGCTTCTTAGTTGGGTGAGGGTGGGGCGGGGGGGGGGGTCTGGTCTTTCTTCCTTGACCGATTGTTCTGGGGCCTTCAGTTGGGCTGTGAATCTTTAGTATTATCTTTTATGTGGGACACTTTTGTGTAATGCGTCATTTAGTCTAAACAGGTTTTGTTGATTATTTCAGACGAAACAGAGCCTTAGTGACCTTACCTTTTGTTTATTCCAAGTCCAGTTTTTGCTCAACTGAGAAATCCGACGTTAAACGTTTGCGGCTTTAGTTTTATGATAAGGAGTTAGAATATATCGGAACGGTGAAACAGCTTGATAGGTGCCAAGAACGGATTTTAAACAAGTGTCAAAGTGTGGCATTTGTTATATCCCTTCTACATAGTAAAAGATCTCCAGTTTTTTCAGAAAATGGAAATAGAACAAACAAGAACTAAGGTCGAGATTAGTTCTTCTTGAAAGAATGCTTTAACATTCCACAATCATCCTCTTCACCGGATAGTACGTCAGAGTTAGTAGATTGTGGTGGGGGCGCGACAGGTACACACAGGGATCATCCTGGAAATTTGTTGGGCGTGCCAAATAGCCAGAAGAATGCTTGGTCATATCAAGCCACATTCAGTGCATTGAAGGCAAAATGTGTTGGGATCGCCGTTTCGTCCCACGCTATTTTGTTTCGTATGATAATAATTATGTTTAGAGCGCGGCAACTCTGTTTTGAGTAGACTGTAGGAAGAGAGGCTTCGCGTACTAAGCTAAAACAGATGCAGAACTGACTTGACGCAGTGTGCCACCAGCCTTGGTTTTTGGAGTGTTTTACGATGATGAATGACTTCGACATCAACATCATCATCATCATCATCGCCATCACCACCACCACCACCAGCATCACCAACATCATCACTAACACCATCACCACCACCACCACCACCACAGTCGTCATCATCATCGTCATTATTACCATTGTCAGGGTTAGGATTTGAATTGCCGTGCTGGGTCACGCATTGTTTATTGCATGGCATCATTGATTTTGGCCAGTCCAAACGTCCTTGAACTGTTCCCGTGGACAGTTTGTTTTCGTGGCGCTTTTCTTGGAGATGGAAAGAGAGTGGGTCAAGATGGAGCGAATGGATAGGTTAACAGTGGCGGTGCAGTTTGCAACCCCGTGGTTTGGGTGTGCTTTGGCAGGGAAAGACGGGGCGAATAAGGAGTGAATAAATTCGTACATAAAACGTTTAGGGTGTAGAGACTTTGCGAACGGTTTTGATAGACTTGAATAACTTTGTCTGTTACTATTAATAGAATCTATTGGCGCTGCGAGCGGAGCTCGAAGTGGATGCACCAATCAAATTTGAGCAGTCACGTGGACTTGCAGAAGATTTGGCCGAAGCCATCTTGAGATTTAATCACTTCCATGTAGAGTTTCCAGCTATGAAGGTGGTCGGCTAGGGGTTCAGCCAGAGAGAACCAACAGACTGTTAACGTCATGTCTATGTCCTGGATAGACAATGAAAGTAATCCACAGCTATTTTCTCCAGTTCCCTGAAATCGTTTCAGGGAACCAATCGTAAGTTTCATCAAAATGATTCGAGATGATGTGAATCTGACCCTAACTTTCCAGTAGAAGTGCGACCAAAGGAATGCAAGACCATAAAGTTTTACTTGCAATTAAGATCTAGAAAGAGTGACTGATATACACATTTGTAAATTGTAATTGATGTGTCTGGATGAGGCTGGGGATTGCCAGCCCATCCTAGAGCAGATCTAGATCTATTTTAACTACGTCAGTGTGTCTTGACGGTTTGATCCTTTATAAGCAGTTAAATGAGTTAATATTGTCGTCTGAGACCTAAGTATATCATTTGTGAGATAGTAGGCAGTCTATATTTCTGAAGATAAATAATTACTAAGTAAACTGTGAATGAATCAGAATGATATAGAGTTTCAAATCTTAAGGATCTAGAGGAGATTTATAGTTATGTATTTTAGTATTTTCATTTGATGCTGCAATGTTGTCTTTTAATATGTAAACGATAGACGAAATTGTTAGGAATTTAAGTAATAAATTTGTGGCCCTACAAGGTCCTTGATATAACTTACTCGAAATTGTTATTAGTGTATGTGGCATGGTATGGCAGAGTAATTTCTAAAACCTCTCGATATTTATTAAAAATGCAGTCGAACACGTAAATTTATAATTAACCATCCCCGTAAAACACGAGCACAGTAAACCCCATCTGTAACACCCTTCCTTGAACTCGTAACACTCGAGGACCCAGCTCGTAACACTGGAGAGGGACCCTTAAAGAACCTTAGATAACGCCATGCCACTTAGTTAGCTTATTTAACACCTATTGTATTTTTATTCCATTATTTGATATTGTACTGTTGTAATATTATGTTTTCAGGTCTTTTATTTTAGAGTTTAAGCAATTTGTATTAATCGAATATTTTGTATTTCAATTTCATATGGTGAACATCCCAACATCCCATTGACCCGTGGATACCGGCGAGGGAACCCTTTCATCATCCAGTTTTACCTCAGACAGAAATACAAGTTTGGGCTTGGAGCTATGGATTGAGGATATTAACATCTGAATTCCTCAAAAACGAAGTTAAGTGATCCATCTATCTAACAGTCTTGGGGAGGGCGACGTACTTTCCGCTCTGTGTGTGTGTTCCAGGCCATTTTACTATTTACTATATGTTTAGTTTAAGTGCGGGAGGTTGGTTGGGATCATAGGTTAGCATATCTTCTTTGCCATTACGAAGGATATTGGAGGCCTTGGTGGCTATGTAAAATAACTCGGGGGGATTTGCTTCTCTGTGAATAGTTCTATTAGGGATCCATTATTCGTATAGATTGTGGCGTTCTTTTCCTTCCTCACATTTCTTTAGGAAGATGTCTCTCCTGTTTTCTTCTTAAACTATCTGTAATATAAGTTAGGACTTGTAGGGTCTGTTTTCGTTCGTTTTACTTGTCAGTATAGCGTCCTGTTTTTTGTATTTCTTTTTGCTTATTATAAACTTTAAACTACTATACTAACATTGATATGTTTGCAATATATGCCTGAGGTGTTTCACGTGCTAAAACCACGTTGAATTGTAATCTGGTATTGACATATGTGAGAGAGAGATATAATAATTTTTGGTTCACGTGACAATTTCACGTTGAAGATAGATCTAGAGAGAATAATTTTGCAGTGGTAACAGAAGACACTGCGTGTGCGCATTTTGAGAAGAGAGAGATTTTTGAGAGTGTTTTGAGAACACAGAGATATTTCGAATTTGTCGTGTTGAGAGAGAGATATATTTTTGATTTATCGCATTGAGAGAGCGATTCGTTTTTTGACAGTGATAACAGAGGACACTGGTTCGTTGCGTTGAGAGAGACGTAAATTTTGAGAGTGATCACTCAAGACATTAATTTATCGCAGTAAAGGCGATATATAGTATTTTATTGCAGTGGGAGCAACGGATAGACGGCACTGCCTTACTAGAATTTATATTGAGAGAGAGAGAGATAAAGTTTTTGCAGTTTAAGTGATACTGCCTGTAATTTTCAGAGAGAGATAAAGTGTTTGCAGTTAAGTGATACTGCCTGTAATTTTTAGAGAGAGAGATAGAACGTTCTTTTCGCGAAGCAGTGCTAACATAAGACACTGAATTAATATTAACAGTCAATAACTGTTCATATAATATAATTGATACCGCGATATACCGTAACATTGGGTAAATATTTACTAACTTTACAGACTTTAACATATCATGGCCGAGTTTTTTAAATACCTGGCATATGCCAAAGTTCTCGGCATACCAGAGGAAGAACGCGCCTCGTGGTGCGAACAACAAGTAGAACAAGACCGAGATCTTGAGCATTGGCTAGCAGCAAGAGAGAGAGAAAAAGAAAGAGAGAAACAGAAGGAGAGGAAGCGTGAGCTAACGTTAAAGAAATCAGAGCCGCCTTTTGTTAAACAGAGGGATTTTCCGAATGAAGGTAATGTATCCCCGCGTCGAGGATATCAGACTTATTCTTTTTACGAGCCTCGCCCATATTATCGTGGCAACTACACAGGCCAACAATATAACCGGCCTCAGAGACCGCCTCGACGAGTGTATTTTGATGATAATCATAATTATAATAGACCGCAGAATCGGCCTTATCGTGGACACGACTCACACCGTATTATGTGCTTCAAGTGTAATCAGTTCGGCCACATGCGAAGATTTTGTACCGTAAAAATGGGAGCGGCAAATGCCTGCTCTGTACAATCTACACCCTATACAGATGTTGGTTATACTAATAAATCTTCATCGCAATCAAAGACTATTCCAGTCATGTCTGCCCTACATGAACTGGGTGAATTAACATTTTACCAGGGCCGCGTAAACGCGATTCGCGCTTCTGTTCTACGTGACTCCGGATGCACGACTGTCGGCGTTCGACAGTCACTAGTCCGTCCAACACAATTTTTGGACAAGGAGGTAACTTGTATTACTTTTGGCGGATCTGTAGAGCGATTCCGTCTTGCAGAAGTTTATATTGATACACCTTTTCTCACAGGTATTGTTACTGCATGTGTACTACCTAATCCGGTGGCTGATATAATCATAGGTAATGTACCGCAAGTAAATAAGTTTCCTATCGGTAACTTGGAAATTTGGACTGAGGATGAGAGTGTTGCTTGTGCGACAACACGCCTACAATCGAGTCGACGAGCAGACAGTCCATTGAGTAATCCTACTATTGAAGTGAACATAACGTCTAGTGCATTTCATGATGAGCAACATTCAGATCCCACATTGAAACATTTGTTTGCTAAGGTTGATCCTACCGCACCGGATACCTCTAAGTTTCTTATTAAAGATGACTTATTATATCGTAATTTTCAGAATAAGCGAGAGGCCGTTATGCAACTTGTAGTACCGAGATCTTTTCGTCGCGACATTATTCGTCTCGCGCATGACACTTCCTTGGCGGGTCACCAGGGAAAGGCCAGAACTAAGTCTCGAATATTAACGCAATTTTTTTGGCCCAGTATTTACGCAGATGTAAACCGGTTCGTATCAACATGTGACGTATGTCAGAGACGTACTCCTAAAGGAAGAGCATCGCGAGCTCCTCTGCAGGAGATGCCAATGGTTTCCAGACCATTTGAGCGCGTTGCCGTAGATATAGTTGGTCCCCTACACAAGTCAGACAGAGGGCATCGTTTTATACTTTCTGTCATTGACTACGCAACCCGTTGGCCAGAGGCCATTCCGCTAAAAGACATTTCAGCTGATCATGTCGCTGAAGCTCTTATTACTGTTTTTTCGCGTCTTGGGTTTCCGGTTGAAATTTTATCGGACAGAGGTCCACAGTTTACCTCTGAGCTTTTTAAGAAAGTCTTGGAGTTGATCGGGATTAAACAAAGATTGACATCTCCATACCACCCACAGTCTAATGGCTGCTGTGAGCGTTGGAATGCTACCATGAAAAGTATGCTTGCACGAGTTTCCGCCGACAAACCGAGTGATTGGGATCGACAACTCCCCGCTATTCTTTTTGCATACCGAGAACTACCGAACGCATCGACGGGTTTTTCTCCCTTCGAATTATTGTATGGTCGTAAACCGC
This sequence comes from Onchidella celtica, assembly GCA_963931925.1. Lineage (NCBI taxonomy): Eukaryota > Metazoa > Mollusca > Gastropoda > Systellommatophora > Onchidiidae > Onchidella > Onchidella celtica. Next base: position 15,286,711 of record OZ007579.1, on the reverse strand, counting down.
GTGGTCCAATGGCCATACTCCATGATTTATTCGCCGGATCAGACACCGACGACAATGATACGCAGTCTGCATATCAATACGTTGTAGACTTGCGCCAGCGAATACTTAACGCATGGCAGCTCGCACAAAAATCTTCAGCTGCGCATGCGAGTCTTTATAAACAATATCGTGATCAAGGTAGCCGATTGCGAACCTTGACCGTCGGAGACCAAACTCTTGTTCTCCTTCCGGAAACGAAAAATAAACTCCTTCTTACATGGAAGGGACCTTTTAAAGTTCTAAAGAGACTTTCTCGAGTAAATTATCTTATCAAGATTCGAGGACAGGACAAAGTCTTCCATATAAATATGTTAAAGCAGTACCTGTCCGACGATGATAATCGACAGAATAATCGCCGAAATGTGGTTGCTCAGGCCAATGCGGCCTTAGTTTCAGTTGACGATGATGATCCTATCAAGATAGAGAATTCAATACCCGCACTTCGATCTTCTGAAAACACTTCGGATGTGAATATAAATCCAGATTTATCTGAATCGCAAAGACAAGATATAAGAGATTTGCTTAACGAGTTTACAACAGTCTTTACTGATCTACCAGGTAATACTTCTTTGGTACAGCATGTTATAAGATTAAAGACGGATATACCCGTCTTTGTGAAACCATATCCGCGTCCGCTGCACGCACAAGAGACTATAATAACCGAGGTACGTAACATGTTTCACCTGGGAGTGATAGAGCGATCGACGAGCCCATATAACTCACCCATCGTCTTAGTGAAAAAAAAAGATGATACCGTGCGTTTTTGTATTGATTATCGTAAACTTAATGAGGTTACGATATATGACGCTGAACCGATTCCCAACCAGGAGAATCTTTTTGCTCAGTTAGCCAGGGCAACGATTTTTTCTAAAATCGATCTTTCCAAAGGTTATTGGCAAATTCCGCTTGATGAGAGTAGCAAGCAATATACCGCTTTTCAGACTCCGTTGGGTCTTATGCAGTGGCGCTATATGCCTTTCGGGTTAGTTACAGCCCCTGCTACTTTCGCCCGTATGATGACAATATTGCTCCAGGGTATGAATTCCGTATTGTCGTATTTTGACGACATTTGTATTTATGAAACCGATTGGTCGGGCCACCTCGCAGCCCTACGACAAGTTTTTATTGCTCTTCGTCGAGCTGGCCTTACGGCGAAACCCAGTAAGGTATTTTTAGGATATAATGAAATTAATTTTCTGGGCCATACAATTGCCCACGGCGTTCAGACTCCAGATGACAAGAAGATAACTACCATCTTAAAGCTCCAACCTCCTCGAACTAAGAAAGAAGTTCGTAGTTTATTGGGCTTTCTTAACTATTATAGGAAATTCATTCCAAATTTTTCTTCGCTTACAGCTCCGTTATCGGACCTCACAAGAAAGAATTTTCCTAATAAAGTGAAATGGACAACCGAATGTGCTGATACACTTCGTACCGTTCAACAATTGTTTTCCACTTCCCCCATTCTCATACTTCCAGACATAAACCAAATATTTATTGTCCGCACTGATGCGTCGGACAAGGGATTGGGAGCTGTGTTATTACAGGAACGAGACGATACCTTGCGGCCATGTCTATACGCCAGCCGCAAGTTGCTAGATAGGGAATGCCGCTATGCAATTATCGAGCGAGAGTGCCTCGCTATCATTTTTGCTGTAAACGCATTTTCGAGATATCTACTTATGTCCGAGTTTATAATTGAAACGGACCATCGTCCGTTGTTATTCTTAAAGACTAACAGGGCTAAAAATGCTCGATTAACGAGGTGGAGTCTTGCACTCCAGGAATACCGGTTTGTTATCCGGTCTATCCCGGGCGGTGACAATTCCCAAGCTGATATTTTGTCACGTCTCATTTAAATTCCTATTAAAGAGTGTTGTGTCTTGTATTGGGGTTGGATAGTGCTTGTCCCCCTCAATTCTAGACGGTGGATGGATTCACATTTATCTTGTTCATTACTTTATGAACCAATTTTACAATTCTTTTTTTTTCTGAATATCCTTTTTCCACCAGCGTCATTCCTGACTGTGACCTGAACTTCTGGCAAACCTGACGCCCTTGTCAGCGGGTCAATGAGATGGACACATGGCAAACCAAGCTACCAGAGCTACTGCTGCCATTGGATACCACAGTATTTTAATTAACAATATATTGTGTGTGAATGTGTATATAAGCAGCAATTGTGTGTGTTGACTATATAATTATAAGCCTATTCCTTCAGTAAGGCTTCATTACTTCATAATAGTTATACTTTAATCCAGCAGTATACAGTGATATACTCATTATTATTATAGATGTTTCTGAGAATTTTGATTGTATGCAGTAAGAATGTTTAAATAGAATAAATTGTATAGAACGTGGCATCAATAATTGTATGCTTTTTGTCCATCCAATATGCACGTTCTTAGTTAGATTTTTCTTCTCAAGCTTAAGACTCATTTTTCTACAGTACTACTTAAGCCCCTACCACAATAACTTTGAGATTTCTTGGATCTTATCGTGTAAATTTTATTTAAAATTTTCACTGGGGTGGGGGATATGTCAGGGTTAGGATTTGAATTGCCGTGCTGGGTCACGCATTGTTTATTGCATGGCATCATTGATTTTGGCCAGTCCAAACGTCCTTGAACTGTTCCCGTGGACAGTTTGTTTTTGTGGCGCTTTTCTTGGAGATGGAAAGAGAGTGGGTCAAGATGGAGCGAATGGATAGGTTAACAGTGGCGGTGCAGTTTGCAACCCCGTGGTTTGGGTGTGCTTTGGCAGGGAAAGACGGGGCGAATAAGGAGTGAATAAATTCGTACATAAAACGTTTAGGGTGTAGAGACTTTGCGAACGATTTTGATAGACTTGAATAACTTTGTCTGTTACTATTAATAGAATCTATTGGCGCTGCGAGCGGAGCTCGAAGTGGATGCACCAATCAAATTTGAGCAGTCACGTGGACTTGCAGAAGATTTGGCCGAAGCCATCTTGAGATTTAATCACTTCCATGTAGAGTTTCCAGCTATGAAGGTGGTCGGCTAGGGGTTCAGCCAGAGAGAACCAACAGACTGTTAACGTCATGTCTATGTCCTGGATAGACAATGAAAGTAATCCACAGCTATTTTCTCCAGTTCCCTGAAATCGTTTCAGGGAACCAATCGTAAGTTTCATCAAAATGATTCGAGATGATGTGAATCTGACCCTAACTTTCCAGTAGAAGTGCGACCAAAGGAATGCAAGACCATAAAGTTTTACTTGCAATTAAGATCTAGAAAGAGTGACTGATATACACATTTGTAAATTGTAATTGATGTGTCTGGATGAGGCTGGGGATTGCCAGCCCATCCTAGAGCAGATCTAGATCTATTTTAACTACGTCAGTGTGTCTTGACGGTTTGATCCTTTATAAGCAGTTAAATGAGTTAATATTGTCGTCTGAGACCTAAGTATATCATTTGTGAGATAGTAGGCAGTCTATATTTCTGAAGATAAATAATTACTAAGTAAACTGTGAATGAATCAGAATGATATAGAGTTTCAAATCTTAAGGATCTAGAGGAGATTTATAGTTATGTATTTTAGTATTTTCATTTGATGCTGCAATGTTGTCTTTTAATATGTAAACGATAGACGAAATTGTTAGGAATTTAAGTAATAAATTTGTGGCCCTACAAGGTCCTTGATATAACTTACTCGAAATTGTTATTAGTGTATGTGGCATGGTATGGCAGAGTAATTTCTAAAACCTCTCGATATTTATTAAAAATGCAGTCGAACACGTAAATTTATAATTAACCATCCCCGTAAAACACGAGCACAGTAAACCCCATCTGTAACACCCTTCCTTGAACTCGTAACACTCGAGGACCCAGCTCGTAACAACCATCATCCCCATCATCATCCCCATCGTCACCACCACCACCACCATCACCATCACCATCACCACTACAATCATCATCGTCATCATCATCACCATCACCATCATCCCCATCGTCACCACCACCACCACCATCACCACTATCACCACCACCACCCTCATCATTATCATCAACATCACATAATCATCACCAACACACCACCACCACCACCACCGCCATCATCATCAACATCTTTAGCATCATCACTGTCATCATCATAATAAGAATGATTGTCCCAGTCATTAACATTACTCAACGGATGTCATTGTTTTCAATGTCGAATGCATAGCAATGTTCAGTCATACGATCAGCTCAAATTTACTCTCTATAACCATCTTACAAGATATCAGTCACTGATATTTACGCATATTATGTCATCCACGGTGGATTTTAATGATATGATTATCTCATGTACACTTAGCTAAGGAAAGTAATATCAACTGGCAAGTTTGAAAACAAAATCGTTATTGTCACTATTATTGTTATAATTATTATTACTATTGGACGGGGCTATTATCAGTATATAATTCAGTGGAAATAGACAGTCCCTATAGTAATACCATCACAGTCACAATTATCATTTTTCTTGTTCTTGTTATTGGTTATCATAATTATGTCATTATCATTATTATTTCTAAACTAAAACTTAACCCTAAAATTTTCACACTATAAAAGTGAAAATAAACACACTTATTATTGGTGTTGTTGCTATTATTATTACTAGATGAGTGTAACAGGGTGACAGACCGGCAAGGTATAACTAGCGTGGGAAGATAGTTAACGGCGGGGAGACAGAGTTATTGTATGCCAGAGGGGGAAAGTATGGGATGCAACTGAAGCGCTTTGACACCCGAAAAGGGTAGTGTTTACTTGACCGCCGTACTTGACGATCAGATCACCTGGGAATTGCTTGGGGGGTAGAGATGCTTCAATAGTATTTGACGTGGAGTCGACGGGGGTGGCTATTAGGATAACTATGTACACTCGGTGAGCGTCTTGGGACGCTGCCCGACTGGGTATAAATCCCCGATCGCTCCTTCCAACTTCAGACCGCTGAGAGCACTCGCCAGCTTCGTGCCGAAGAGGAGACCACAACTGCAACTGTAACTTTGTACTAGTCTTGTGAGTGGGGAAGGTCAGGGAACCCGCAAACATCCTTTGTCAGAGCGTGGTATCTTTGGTATCTTGTCGGCATTTGAGCTGTTGCTGAGTGGTAAGTTAATTGTACGATGTATGTGTATTTTACTTAATGTTCATAATTGTAGAACCTAAATCTAGAGGGTTTACTTTGGTATAACTACTGCCTCTGAGAGAGTCACGAAAACGCCGTTACATATGTGTTACGAAACCTTATAGGATGGGGTCTGTTAGAGAGAGCGTTATTCTTCGTGGGGAACGTGTAAATATCATTGAAACTGTATTGATCGTTTATTCTATTGCCTATATGGGAGCCTATGGAGTATGGGAGCTGCAGCCTGACTTATAACAGTGTCAGCGGTTAAAGGTATTAATGATGAATATCCGTCATGGAGTAAGTATGGAAGTCATGCCTTCCAGCAGTAGATTAGGAAGTTGCGATTGTTTTTCTACAGAGGAGGAAGAACAACACCTTCTTGGCTTCTCAACATCTTGTACTTTGATTAACGACATCGTGGCTTCTTGGTTTCCCGACCTATTGGTACCTGCCGATACCTGTTGATCTAACTGCGCAGTCAAGCCAGAGTAGAGAGGAAGAACCAGTGCCACGATAGCGCCATACACCCCTAAAGGAGAGGTTTCCTTATGCTGAATGTACCCATGTGTTTTATAATATGTGCTAGAAATTGAATATTACGAAGCCTTTTAATTATCATGTACTGATTTGCATCAACTTCATTCCATCGAAATTCACATGAAATTGTATGACCTATGTTCCTATTTTTATTGAATGAATTAATAATTATTGTATATATATAAGCAATACAGATATCGTTTGTTATAACTTATAGAAGAGAGATAGTCGATTATTTAGTGTGTTTGTGCCGTGCCCATCACGGCTGGTGTCAGAAGAAAGTTATTGAGAGAAAGTGGAAACATCACAATGAGGTACCTTTCTATCTGTCTCTCTTTTTGGACTTGAAGGCTCCCCATATTCCACAGTCTTACTACAGAGTTCATGCTCAACTCAGCACTACGCACTCATTTCTGGTAGGGAAAGTGCGAGCATGGAATCGAACGCGTATTAATATTATCGTTTCAATTCGTTTCCGATGCCGTGGGCTTATTACAGGGAGCCAAAACAAAGATCATTGTATTTTACATGTTTACGATAAAAAAAAAACACAACAACCTGGAACTCGAATCAACACAATCGGTCGATGCAAAGCGATTGGCCTGATTAGTTGACACTTAAGAAAATTAATTTTATAATTGTTGAAACTGTCATTTAGGCTGCAGCGTCCAGCAAAAAAAGGGGGTCACATGTGTATACACCACCACAATGAAGTACTCCCGGCATTATTTTTTTTTTTTAAAATAGATAATAGATTGCTATTATAATACTGATTATTAATCTGTGATACTAACTTTTTGTTGGGTTCATCTGATAATTATGTGTCTTGATTCGGCATGGTTTCCATATTTATATTTTCTTTTAAAAATTTATTAAAAGTCGATTAAAAAAAATAAGCTTATCCTACAACCCAGGACAGCTAAACATATATTGTACGCATTTAGAAAGGAATAAAAAAAAAAAAAGGAAATCTTTGTAAACTATCTAAATTCCCAATATAGTTAAAGAAATATCTGGAAAACCTGAATATGTTTAGTTACTGAACTCAAGATTAGAGTTGAAATATAAACAAAGAAAGCACATGCAAGGCAGGAAATTCTTGTCATATACTTTGAAAATACGTAAACATTTATGTAATTAACTGACTTTTCAGTTGCCATGACCTCTTTGGGATATTCATCTCAAGGGAATCAACTCTACGCAGCGTGACTTAAGACAGATAACTCCCATCAGAATGCTAATGGGTTAATGAGTGCAATGGAGTGACTCAAGGGGAGGGTAATCCTCCAAAAACTCAAAACTCACTGTATCATTTATTCATGCTGCTTATTGAAATAGCTCTGTTCACGCAGCAGACTTCTTGTCTCCCTTAATACCGTCATGCCAAAGGCATGTCCCACTGTGTTCTGCAGCCAATTAAACTAATTGGTTGATTGGATGACAGAACACGCAGGCACATGTCGTCACCCCTGCGTGATACAACGTCACGGTCATAACACAACTGCCTAAGTCATTGTTTCTTTGGTTTGAGACGAAATGCTCACCTTAATCATACAGTCACGTTACATCGTTCAACAATTACGCGTACATTGTTTTGTTTCCTTGACTTGCGTGTTTTTAAACGATAACCTACATGCACCTGAACCACCATTTAGACTTGTTAGGGGAGCGTAGACTAATGACAAAGCCAAAGAGAGAAAATACTGCGTTGTGTTCACTGTCACACATAGCTTTCTATGTAAAATACTACGCTTCCCTACGGATTCCAATCTCGGCCGGTGCAGGCATGTTGTAATTTTGGGATTTTTCTCATATTTTCCTGTCCCTGATCCTACGGTAGGACCGAGCACCTAGTCTTCTCCGATAAGGACGAAAAATTGCTAGGACTCTTGTGCATGTTGCGCACGTCAAAGATACCTTGATAGTTGGAAATCGAGAACAGCAGGCCGGACAAGCCGTGCCCGGGCAACATTCTAAAAAAACGAATCCCTGGCATAACAAGAAAAATGAAAAGAAGAAAAGTCAGGTGTAAATGCCAAGGGCAGCGAATCTCCTAAAATGAAGTCCTAAACACACGACTCTTACCTAACAACAGCTACCACTATAGTAGAAGTAAACAGGTTTTTAAAAATTATTCTAGTTGTGTTATGACCGTGACGACAGGACAGTGTTCTATCTCTCTTGTCTCCACTTTTGAGGAATTAATTTTGGCTTCAGAATTTGAGCTCCTTCTTCAGCCTTGGCGCCCATTAGCCGGGTTTGACAGGGTGATTAGTTGGATGGTCTAGCGAGTTCCAACTAGTTGAATCGTGCCAGAGGTTTCATTGGAACTTAATGTCATGAAGTTACCATCGATTTCGTCTGGCGATCAAAATCGGATAGTACACGTACACACCTAGACCAGTAAAAAAATAGTGAAAAGACAGAGAGATCGTCCATTGATAATGACAAAGATAATAGATAGAAACGATAAGATGAGACACTGTCTTCTTCTCACCACTAAAACAACCGTGAACACAATTTGCCCGCTGATTGGAGGCGGGGCCCATGGCGCATAGTATGGAAAGAATGCTTGATATAATGGCAAATTTATGATGCAAAATTGTGACAGTGCTACTATTACTAAAAAAAAAAAAAGCCAGAGTTTTCTCACGGCGAGTGAGATTATAATTCCGCAATAAGTGACGTCAATCAAGGCTAAACAATGGCCAAAATTCAATATTTTTCCAATTTGACTTTGTAAAATACTGCACTTTTCATGGCTTCGCGCGTATGCCGCTGGGTGGCGGTGCAAAACCTATGCACACTAAAAGCACTAGCTATCTTATCTTGTCAATTCTAGTATCTTTGATAATGATAAAGTTCTATCTCCACTTTTTGACTGATCTAAGTTACGCACTACACACTACTTCCATAGGCCTTCTACACTGTGTTTCAAAGTATCAAGCGGATTAGGTGTGTAATTTGTAAGTATTACTAAGAAGAAAAAAAAGTCGTATCATCAAACGTTAGAGCACATAAAACCTCAATCTTCAATTTCTCAAACGGTGATGGAAGGAAGTGAGGACTTTGTCGTTCTAAGGGTACTAAATGTTGGGTGTTAGCACCCACATATGGACAAAGTATAGACTTGAAATTAATAGGAGATATTATAATACCAGATGCCAACTGAAGTTCGTTGATGGTATGAATTCTGCGAAACGTGGAGTACTTATGACGAGGGGATGCTACAGGATACAGTCACCAGAGGTTAGCTAAAGTGAAAGAGTTTGTGTAGATTTTTTGTTTGTTTGTTTGAGGTAATCTAAGAAAAATTTACTTTACGCACAGCAAGAGCTATCAAAGCATAATAATGTATAGTTTAGATCTAGATATAACTATGATCAAGATCAGTAGAGTGGAGAATAGACGACAGTTTTGCTCATCTGATAGAGCAATGCGAATATCTTTAGCAAATATACAAACTCCGAGTTAATTACTGTTTCCACTGTACCGACTAACAGTAATTATCAGAAAACGACAGAAAGTTGTCCAGAAAAGAAATTGACAAAATTTGATTTGTTCAATTTTGTTTTAGAGTTGGCGTGTCTGTGATATGAATTAAAAGTGTCGTTTAATCCTGTCATTCTGCCTGTGCCATGCACGAGCCTCTAGAACTAAATTTCTTAATGCGAGTCAGAAGCCGATCGCAGATGGGTCGCAAGCGGATCATCCGCTTGTATCCGGATATTTGAACTGATCTCAGTTTAACTGGATATCCAAATCGAAATCTGGACTCTCGCCCAACATTACTGTGTATAGGCCCCCCCTACCCCCCCAAAAAAAATAAATCTTACGGTTTTTTCTTGTTCTTGTTGATTCGTCTATTTCATATCACTTAGGTAGTAAAGATGAGCCAGGCTGGGATGGCTAGGTACGGTATGAGATATGGTCAGCATATCTGTTAGTTAGTTAAACAAACAAAAAAAAACTGCCAGGAGCTCTTGCAGCTCGCGACCTTAGTCCTTGTTTGTTCTATCTCCATTTTCTAAAACAAATTGGAAATCTTTTAGTATGTAGAAAAAGTATAACAAATGCACACTTTGACACTTGTTTAAAATGCTTTTTCCGCACCTTACCAAGCTGCTTCACAGCTCCGAATTATTCTGTCTACTCATCATAATGCCAAAGTCGCATTTAACATTAAACGACAAATTTCTCAGTTGTGCAAAAAGTGTTGCTGGAACATACAAGAACTATGGTCGCTATAATTATGTTGGCTTGTATAAGACATCTGATTTTGGTCCCATGTTATACACAGCAAGGCATAGTAAAATCAAATCTTGTCAACGACAGCAACACAGAAAAAGAAACAAACAAACACCAAGAAAGATTAATTATTATTGTGTGAACTTCAACAACTTCAATCAACATAATGATAGATTATTGCATTTTTCACCACCAACATGCGGCCTTAGTTCTATTTTGTTCCAACTCCACCTTTTCTGCATTGTAACAGAGAAACTGGACATTAAAACGTTTGCGCTTTAGTATTATAATAAGGAGTAATAAAATCGAACTGTAAAAGAGCTTGATAAGTGCCACAATGCATTTTGAACAAGAGTCAAATGTGCATTCAATTTGTATGCCTCTTCTACATTCTAAAAGATCTCTCTGGTTTTTCAGAAAATGGAGCTGGAGAAACAAGAAGTAAAGCTAGGAACTATGCACAGATTGAAAAAGCACAAAGAACGGGTGAGGATAAAATAAAAAAAAAAAGGGCCTTCCCACGAAATTTTATCTGGAGCCTGGTCAGAGATCAAATTTACACATTCAAACCTGGCCAGCGGGGTAAAGCAAACAGGAGATATGACCTATATCAGACATTCATTTGATACGAATGTTTGACATTGTGTATTATGTAATACATTTTTCTGGAGACACGAAGAGTGAACACTTGTGTGTGTCGTGGGTCAAGGTTTGAAGAGTCGGATTTATTATCTTCTTGTCGCTTGACCATTGAATCCTCTGGCCTGGCCCTGCTTTACTTGATCTGAGTGCAATATAGATAAAATGTCATTTATTGTAGGGGCAAGCTTGAAATGGGACTTTCAGATGCGTAGGTTTTTTTGTTTTTTTTTGTATGTGTGTGTGTTCATTTTAATACTTAGGCAATAGATTTTTTTTATTATTTCTTGTGTAACTGGAAACGTTTCAGGCCTGTCTTAAAAAAAAAAAGAAAATAGTATTGTATGTTTGTATTCCGAGGCCGTTCACCACCTCCAACGATGACATGTTTTGTTACATTTGTGTCTTCCATGCTTGCAACAAGACCAGTAAAGATATACTTGTTTAAAAAGAAACAAAGCGAAAGAGATCTAAAAAGAATGGGTATTAACACATTTGTCTGTCTGCCTGTCTGTCTGTCTTTCTTTCTGTCTGTCTGTCTGTCTGTCTGTCTGTCTGTCTGTCTGTCTGTCTGCTTGTTTGTCTGTATGTCTGGCAGTCTTAAAAACACACATTCCAGTTTGAGCTGGAGTTACCTACAAACAAACAAAATTAGAGATACAAACAAGATACAAAAATCTGCCCATTAGATGTTACAACAAAGTCATAACGTGCCATTGGTCCTCTCTCAAAATAAGAAGCAGATATCATGATAAAAAATGAGACCAATATTAATTAACAGAAATATATCAACGATCACTAAACTCAGAGTCTTGAAAATGTGTGCTGTCAGTCCTTTTATACGGATGTGAATGTTGGACAATGAACAAAGATATAGAGAGGAAACTAGATGCAGCAAAGATGTGGTTTATTAGAAGAATATTGAGACTACCATGGATGAGAAAAAAATCAAATGAGACAGTATTGAGAGACTCTAATCTGAAAAGATCATTAATTAAAACAATAAGACAGAAGCAACTGAAATTTTAAGGACACATCTGTCGCCCCAGGAGCCTCGAACATCTAGCAGTCACGGGGAAGATCGAAAGCAGGAAAAGCAGGGGTAGACAGAGAAAAACTTTCACTGAAAATCTTAATTCATGGACAACAAATAAACGTCACAACAACAACTCCTTCTTGAGGTTGGCTGATGACAGATCCGAGTGGAGAGCCATGATCGCCAATGTCTGTTCCAGACAGGGCAACTTATGATGATGATAATCTAAATGATGATCATGAACGACCACATTTTTGCTGAAGCAAAATCACAATTCCAGTTGTTTACTTCTATGCAGTCTTTCTGGCACCTGGCAACTGAAACACGTACTCAGCAGTCGCCGATATTCAAGTAATAATCACAGGGGAATCGATACCAAAAGTACACAGGGACTATGTGACGCCACAACCCCATGCAGATCGCATTACTATGCGCTTCCTTTTCACTCAATTATGCCAAATTCGTTCTCAAAGCTGCCTGGTATCGATTTTTTCGGAGTTTGTTTTTAGCTGGGATAATACCAACTGCTGACCCACTGCGGTTATGTAATCTTTATCGTCTCGACTGACCAGATTTTCTCCCGATGGCAAGGCAAGTTTTGGGTATTTTTGTCCTTGGTTTTGGACGAGTTTAGCCTAGATACAAGCCCGTGCACTAATTTTGTCGGTAACAAACTTTTCCACGGAGAGAAGAGAGAGAGAGAGAGAGAGAGAGAGAGAGAGAGAGAGAGAGAGAGAGAGAGAGAGAGACAGAGAGAGAGAGAGAGAGAGAGAGAGCTCTCGTTGAAAAAAAAATCAAAATATTGTGAGTGCACAAATTCTATGACGTCATTTGAAACACACCGAGAGAGAGAGAGAGAGAGAGAGAGAGAGAGAGAGAGAGAGAAAGAGAGAGAGAGACGACAGACAGACTTTTTGGTTAATTTCGTAATTACTATTATTTATATATCATCACAATAAAAGTTCAAACTGCCCAGCTTAGAATTTTCAAATATTAATAAGGAAGTCTGAAGTTTTGCACCAGCGTAAATTTGTTTAAACATTGTCCCACATCGCAAGCAGTCGGCTCCAAATCCTCATGTAATGGAGTTGTGTATAACATTGCCAAATTTAGTCACCCTCATGACGTATTATCCACACTATCCTTTTTTTCTTCTTCTTTTTTTGCAATATTTATAACTAACGTATAAGTATGGTTGTATCTATATGCTCGTACAATTTAACTATTTTCTCCTTAACCTATTGGTTAACATTACAGAGAGAAAATTAATGTTTCATTATTTTTTAATGTCAACTGACAACTTGTAAAAACTGGAATAACCATGTATAAGAAATTAAGAATTTGAAAATTACAACTCATCAAGTGAATGGCTACTAATCCACTGCTTTTATTATGTAATAGTTTGCTTGTCACTTTCAGCCTTCATTAGTATTTTCGTGGACATAATGTTCAAATTAGAACGAAAGCGCAAAATTCCTTGTTTTTGATAATAATTAAGTTAGAAATATACAAAACAACACGTTTTAATGGACTTAAATTTTTGTTTTATTTCTTTTTGGCACGCCTGCTGAGCGTGTGCTCTCTTGAAAGAAAGAAAGAAAGAAAGATATCACGACCTTAGTTCTTGTTTGTCCTTCCTCCATTTTCTCCAAAACTGGAGATCTTTTAGTATTTAGAAAAGTTATAACAAATGCATACACTTAAATTTGTTTAAAATGCGTTGTGGCACTTATGAAGCTGTTTCACCATTCCTATTTATTCTAACTCCTTATCATAATATTAATTCCTCGAACGTATAATATCGAATTTCTCAGTTGTGCAAAAAGTGGAGTTAGAACAAACAAAAACTAAGGTAGCGATATGGTAACTAAACTCTCGTTGACAAAAAAAAGAAAAAATCAAAATATTGTGAGAGCACAAATTCTATGACGTCATTTGAACAAACCAATAGACTGCTCAGAATGTATGCTTTTGATGACACTGTTTAAGTTATGAAAATTGAAACAGCACATCGCAAACTCTCTGATAGAAGTATGCACACCAATCTGGTCACAGACATTAGCCGTATTTCTGAATGAGCGTCTGCTCAAATGCACCTCTGGACACGGATTACCACTCGCCTTATTATTTTGTTTGTCAAGCATCACGTGATCACAAAACCGCTTAATCATTTTTGCGTGTTCTTTGTAATCATGGGCGGATTACTCCGTTGCCGGCCATCCAAGTGTTTGCGCGGCTTACGTCCCCTAGGAAATGAGCATTACGTCCCCTTACTAGCTTTTCCTAACCCGCGTGTAATACTACGCTCGTCCTGGAATCGGAACCGAAAATATCGATATTAACATTTCTACATGTTGGCTGTTTTGGTGATATAGAAAGTCCAGAGCTTGCTGAATGAATTAGCTTTGGTACCATCCACAATATGCATACGCTCAATTTTGACGATTTTTTACCCCCTCCCTCTTGTAGGATTTTCACAAGCTTGGCGTCAAGACGTCTATTTCATATTACATAATTCCCTTCTCTAGTTTTTCAGTGCATCCTGCTTTTGTTTAATCCACCACAAATCACAGAGAGGAACTGGAATGTGTTGTTACTGACACAGATTAGAAGTGTAAAACTGATACTTATATCACATAAGACAAACCGGAAGACTGATCTAAGCAACACATGTCGTTCTTTTTTTTTCATAATTTAATATTGTGTAGTTGTTGTTGTTGATGTGGTTGTTGTTAGTTTGTTCCTTCATGGCAAGGATCGTCCCTGATCAGCCATGTCGAACACACTCAGTTCAAACAACAGGGATACGAAGTCGTGGTTACAATGACGTGCAGAGATTTGGTGATGCAGAGGGCCAATTCCTTGAAAATACACCCCAAGTCACAAGCACAGGGCCTAGTACTGAGAAATGTAAGAATGGAAGGCATTAAAAATACGTAAAATTAGATGAAATAAACTTTTTATTCAAATAAAATCTAAATCAGCAACCTTAAACCGGGGCTGTCGCCCCATCTGCCCCCCCCCCCTTTCTGTACGCCTCTGAGTGGACACCCTCGGCTGCGAAGGACGAACATCATCAGTTTGTTCCTAACGTTGAGCTTCGCAAAGGGCTATTGGCTTATCGAGGCAAATCTGCTTTGGCATCTGTTTTGTCTCTGTGCACGGAGGTCCCTCTTTCCAGAATTTGCCTCAAAACAGTTCTGACGTGGCCGAACTAGTGAGACAGACCTCTTTCGGCTTCGTTGAAATCCATAGTCCTCATCTCATAGACAGAACAGACTCAACTCAAAGCGCCACCAGCTAAAACAACACATTTGCCACATCTTATTTTATTTTGACGAAATATAAAAACCACAGAAAAACTGTGGGGTCGCAGAAAGGCTATAGGCAAAGGTAAAATTTGGCAAAAAGAAACAAAATTGTATGTAGCAAAGCCTCGCGTAAGAAATAATACCCCAACGATACAATGGAACCCAAACTAAAAGAGAAGACAGAAAATGGCCGATATTTCGGCAACAGCCTTTTCAAGGAAAAAAAAAGTTCTTTGTGTCGTTTGGGTATTATTTCTTATGCGAGGCTTTGCTGTATACAAGTTTTTCTTTTTGCCAAATTTTGCCTTATTTTATTTCGTTTTGTATTTTGTATACTTCTTTAATCCCATTTGGAAATTTGCCCTAGTGTCATTGAAGCCCAGTTACAAATGGAGCAAACACGTCCTTGACGTGTCTTATTGCCAAGCTCTAGTGAATTCCCAAAGATTTTCGGTAGCTTTTGTTTTCTGTTAAATGATTACACTCACTGCCTTGGAAACGGATCCGAGGAGTGCAGCCCTCAGCGTCATTCGGTTGGTCAGCTTGGAGCGCCGTCCATTGTCCAGTGTCCAGCGAAATGCTGGCACCTTATGCAATTTTGTATGACAGCGTGATAAGCCGATTGTCGAATTAAGACATTTTTCCCGGCGTCTCAAGTAATCAGACGGTTCCAGAAGATAAGACCAGATAAAAGAGAAAGGAAGAAGGGTGAAAATGATGGAAAGATTGTGATATGTCTGAAGATTAATTTGGTGACTGTGGGCATACATCGAAAGACACTGGTTGGAAGGAAGGAAGAATGGAATGAATGAAGCTAGGAAGTGTGTATGGAAAGAAACGGAACATGTGAAAAAAGGATGGACTGCTCCATCGATGGATGAAAACACAGGTTGTTATGATGGATCGATGGATGGATGGATAAATGTATGGCTGGATGGATGGATAGATGGATGGCTGGATGAATTGATGGATGGCTGGATGAATGGATGGCTGGATGGATGGATACATGGATGGCTGGATGAATTGATGGATGGCTGGATGGATGGTTGGATAGATGGATGGATGGATGGATGGACGGATGGATAGATGGATAGATGGACGGATGGATGGATGGATGAGTAGACGGACGGATGCATGAATTTATGTATGGATAGATGAACTCACAGAAACCTGGTCGTTTGGAAGGACAGACAAAGGGGCGGGCTGACAGACAAATGGATAGATGGGCAGATAATAACATACCACGAAAAACATATGCCTTACAACTTAACGCAGATTCATACGCCTTCATGAAGTACCACAGCAGAACGTGTCCCCAGGGAAAGATAGACAGCGAATTGGACATGTAGAACTGGATACTCCAACCATCATACGAGGTCCTATGAATAAAACATCAGTCTCCCTAGAGACAAAACTCGGAGCAGGTTTTTCAGTTTTGTCCTCTTCACCAAGGTAACTTTCTGAGAATATGAAACAAAACAAAATATGAAAGTGCTTACAGTAGTCTTTCACCAAGGCAATTTTGTAAGAATATGAAAAAAAAAAAAAGTGTATATAGTAGTCTTTCACCAAGGCAATTTTGTAAGAATATGAAAAAATAAAAGTGTATATAGTAGTCTTTCATCAAGGCAATTTTGTAAGAATATGAAAAAAATAAAAGTGTATAATATAGTAGTCTTTCATCAAGGCAATTTTGTGAGACTATGAAAAAAAAAGTGTACAAAGGAGTCTTTCATCAAGGCAATTTTGTAAGAATATGAAAAAAAAAAGTGTATACAGTAGTCTTTCATCAAGGCAATTTTGTGAGAATATGAAAAAAAAAAAAAAGTGTATATAGTAGTCTTTCATCAGGCAACTTTGTGAGAATATGAAAAAAAAAATGTGTACAGTAGTCTTTCATCAGGCAATTTTGCGAGAATATGAAAAAAAAATGTGTACAGTAGTCTTTCATCAGGCAACTTTGCGAGAATATGAAAAAAAAAATGTGTACAGTTGTCTTTCATCAGGCAATTTTGCGAGAATAAAAAAAAAATGTGTACAGTAGTCTTTCATCAGGCAACTTTGTGAGAATATGAAAAAAAAATATCCACGAAATATCATAAAAACCACAGAAAAACTGTGGGGTCGCAGCAGGGCTATAAGCAAAGTCAAAATTGGGCAAAAAGAAAAGGTTGTATGTTGCGAAGTCCCGCGTGAGAAATAAAACCCAAACAGTACAAAGCAAACTAAAGAGAAGACAGAAAATGCATAAATTTTCGGCTTTCGCCTTTGTCAAGTGAAAAAAAACAACAAAAAAACGAACAATAAAAGACTTCAACAGGAACGAAGTGAAACAGTTTACTTAGCTGCGAGTTCTTGCTTCTTTAGCAGCACCAAAGCACGTCCGTCCGCCAAAAGCATGGAAGCAGGAAGTGACGCAATTGGTTAGTAACCAAGATGAAGGCGCCATATAGTGCCTCACAGCACAAGACAGGGATGGTGCGCAATGTCAGGAGTCGCAGTAAATGAAAAGAAAAAGAAAAAGAGATTAAAAAAATAATAAAAATAAATAAATAAATAAATAAACAAATAGATAAATAAATGAAAGAAAATAATAATAATAAAGAAAATTATATATAATATATATATATTGATATTAGCAACAGTGGAATTATCGAAGGCAATGTTGGACATTGATGCCATGGGGAGTGATAGTGCCGAGCTGGAAAATTAATCGTTGTTCGGTTTCAAAGCGTACATCAGCGCCTGCATGACAAGACTTGAGCCCCAGAATTTGAATGTCGTTGGATGGCTCATGGTCTGGTCGATTAAAATGGACAGAAACAGGCTTTCCATTTCGATTTTCAATGTCACGGAGGTGCTCCCGAAACCGAGTGTGAAGCTGACGTCCCGTTTCACCAATGTACAACATATGACACCTGGCACAGCGGATAGCATACACCAGATTGCGACTATGGCAAGTGAAGCCTTCCTTAATGCTGAACGTCGACAAAGGGCACTCGATGGAAGACGATTGAAGGACATGTGTGCACGTTTTGCAACGAGAATTGCCACACGGTTTAGTACCGCAACGGTCAGTGTGAATGAGCCTGCTCCGGACCAAAATGTCTTTTAAGTTTTTGGATCGTCTATATACCAGCAGAGGAGGTGTTGCATCAAGCATGTCATTGAGGCTCTGGTCAGCCCTCAAGATAGAGAGATTTCTAAGGAGGACTTGCTTAATAGGAAAAGATTGGGGGTGATAAGTGAAAACTAGTTTGATACGATTATCTTCCCTCCTTTGTCTGGGAGTGAGGGCATCCAGCCTACTGATATTACGGGCCCTCGACCAGGCTTTATCCAGAACATGTTCTGGATAACCTCTAAGACGAAAAAATTCTAACATCCTCTTGCCTTCAGTGGCAAAGTCTGCATCCGATTGGCAAAGACGACGCAAACGGAGCAATTGCGAAAAGGGAATGGCATCCTTGCAAGAACGCGGGTGAGAAGAACCATAATGTAAGTACGTATGGCTGTCCGTGTCCTTATAATGCACAGATGTGGACAGTCCCGTGGGTGTCAATGAGACCTTGATGTCAAAAAAGTCGATGGAATCGGTAGTAATATGGGAGGTGTATTTGATGGATGGATGAAAGTCATTGACAAAGGACAAGTAAGCCTCTAATTCAGATTGGGACATAGAGGTCACTCCAAAACCATCGTCAATGTATCTCATATACACCTCTGGTTGACGGCCAGTGTAATCACTCTTGATAAGAGATTCCAGGTACCCCATAAACAGGCAAGCATAGCTAGGGCCCATCTTAGTACCCATGGCGACACCACTGATTTGATCAAAGAATTCCCCATTAAACTCAAAAGAGTTAAGGGTAAGTACAAGTTCCGTGAGTCGGAGGAGGGTGTGGGTACTAGGAAAAAAAAATATGTACAGTAGTCTTTCATCGGGCAACTTTGTGAGAATATAAAAAAAAAATATGTACAGTAGTCTTTCATCGGGCAACTTTGTGAGAATATGAAAAAAAAAAGTGTCTACAGTAGTCTTTCATCAGGCAACTGTGAGAATATGAAAAAAAAATGTGTACAGTAGTCTTTCATCAGGCAATTTGTGAGAATATGAAAAAAAAATGTGTACAGTAGCCTTTAATCAGGCAACTTTGTGAGAATGTGAAAAAAACTGTATGCAGTAGTACAAGCATAGGGGAAACATGCTAAGGAAACATTCTAATTAATTATTGGGCACCGAGTCAAGTTTGTCTCGCGTCGGTTTTGTCGCAGATTTGCCCAAAGGAAAAAAGAGATAACTGACAGCATGGCCTTTTTTTTTTTTTGCTTTGTTGTCTCTAATTACGGACACACACTTACGATGATTTGCCACACTAGGAACTACTATCTCGGTACAGATGTATGGTCTGTGTGCTTTTGACATAAAAGACAAGTTCAGAGAGACAATACAGTTAAAAAAAACAACAACAACACCACATGTCAGTTACGTCGTTTTTCCTTTGGGCTGCAGAAATAGCGAAACAGACATGTTTGTCTCACTAGCTGGGGTGGGGGAGGGGTACCATTTTACTCTATAAAGCCCAGGCCAAGAAAATTGACTATAATATGTGCCTTACCCCAACGTACTCACAAGTCAAGACTCGTCAAAGGAGGACGATTTCCCTATCCTCCGCGAAGAAGTTGAGGCAGCAATCAAATCGATGAAGGACGGGAAAGCTGCAGGCACTGACAACATCCCAGCGGAGCTGATCAAACACGGGGGGACAACAGTGATAGACATCCTCACAAGAATCTGCAACAAAATCTGGCAGACCGGAGAGTGGCCAACAAGTTGGACTCAGTCACTCATCATTATGCTCCCCAAGAAAGGCAACCTACATCAATGCCAGAACTATCGAACGATCAGCCTCATAAGTCATGCCAGTAAAGTAATGTTGAAAGTCATCCTGAACAGGCTGAAACCACAGGCGGAGGAGATCATCGCCGAAGAGCAGGCAGGTTTTCGCCCAAACAGAAGCACCACAGAACAGATATTCAACCTGCGAGTTCTGTGCGAGAAGTACAGCCAGCAACAACGGGACATATACCACGTCTTCATTGACTTCAAGAAGGCGTTCGACCGGGTATGGCATGGCGCATTATGGGCCACGATGAAGAAATACAATATGGGATAACAGCTCATCCAGATCATCAAGGAGCTATACGCGAAAACCACCAGCGCAGTACTTGTCCAAGGCACGGTGGGAGAATGGTTTCATACCTCAGTGGGAGTCCGTCAAGGCTGTCTTTTGTCGCCGACACTGTTTAGCATCTTCTTAGAGCGTATAATGACTGATGCCTTAGAAGAACACACTGGCACAGTCAGCATTGGAGGGAGGACAATCACCAATCTCAGGTTCGCCGACGACATCGATGGACTGGCAGGAAACGAACAGGAGCTAGCTAATCTGGTGAACCACCTGGATAAAACATCCTCCAGATACGGCATGGAGATCAGTGCCGAGAAGACAAAGCTCATGACAAACAGTGCCCAACCAATCACTACAAAAATCACAGTCAGTGGAAAAGAACTTGAGACTGTTGACCACTTCAAGTACCTCGGAGCCATTATTAGTGAAGAAGGGTCAAAGACCGAAATCCTCGCAAGAGCTGCACAAACAACAGCAGCATTGGCGAAGCTCAAGCCCATCTGGAGAGACCGAAACATCTCTCTCAGGTCCAAGGTCAACCTCCTGCATGCACTAGTCACCTCCATCTTCCTGTATGCATGCGAATCCTGGACACTGAATGCAGAGCTACAAATCAAGATCCAGGCAGTGGAAATGAGATGCCTTAGAAGACTTCTTGGCATCTCATACACGGACCATATCACCAACGAAGAAGTCCGACAAACTATCACCCGACAAATAAGGCACTATGAAGACCTGCTGACCACATTCAAGAAAAGGAAGCTCAGATGGTATGGGCATGTGACAAGATCAAATGGGCTCTCTAAGACCATACTACAAGGAACAGTGCAGGGGAAGAGAAGACGAGGCAGACCGAGGAAGAAATGGACAGATAAC
This sequence comes from Onchidella celtica, assembly GCA_963931925.1. NCBI lineage: Eukaryota > Metazoa > Mollusca > Gastropoda > Systellommatophora > Onchidiidae > Onchidella > Onchidella celtica. Next base: position 15,265,700 of record OZ007579.1, on the reverse strand, counting down.
ATTGCGGAATGGACCAAGATGAGCTTTCCTGCAACCCAGACACTCGCCCACAACCGCCACAAATGGAGCCAGCTGGTGCAACGTTCATCACTGCAGCGCCCCTACGACCCCGGCGGGTTATGGGATCAGTGACAGTGACAGTGACAGTACCAAAATGGACGTGGAAAAAAAAAAAGAAAAGAAAAAAACATACAATTATTCAAATTCAAATTTCATTTTGTGATAACTGAAGAAACTTTTCGGTTGTACAAAATTATAACCCAGGTAGAATAGATAGAGCACTTTTCATTCTGTAAACTAATGTTTGAACATGAAATGGACATGGATTTGCATATATATACAGTCCTTGTCCGCATCGTGACAGAATAGAACTTAAAATAGCAACATTAATTAACAAATGTGAGTGGATCTGACGGAAATCGGGCTTAAGATGAAAGGCCAAATTCCTGGGAAAACCCGATCCTAAGGTAGAAATTTGTCTATGGTAATAGAGATTTGCTTATAAATGAAATATTAGCCATTTTTCTGCATTCAGTTAAAATATTTTACTTGAGATCGTCTCAGAAATATTCCATGTTAATTTTTTTAAAAAGAGGTATAAAATTTCCACCTTTAGCCCGGTTTTGTCAGGTCTTACCGGATAAAAGTTTAAGGAATACCCATGTCTGTGGCAGAGGCTAAGCCTAGCAATTGTCAAGGGCAACGCTGCCAACATATCAGTGCATGCCACTGACTTTAGCCTTTGATTTTTTTTTCTTCTTTTATGATTTCACACCAAAATTATTCTTTTTTTTAAATATGTTTTTTATTGTTGTTGTTGTTGTTGTTTGTCCACACAGTATTTGAATTTCAGTTCTTACCAGTTGCAACGAACCCAAATGTGTATGCTTCATTGTATTAGTCATTCAAAATCAGTGTAATTAATTATCCAAAAATAAAGATGGGACAGCCCAAGTTTTAATTGAACACTTACACCGCGTCTTACACTAATTATGAATGACTACCTGAAAGGGGCCATAATTCATGTAAATTTGACTTACCCAGTTTTGGAAAACGCTCCTCAATTCTTTGTAATTTCTCTGCCCCCCCCCCCCTCAACCCTGTGATTCACAGCTTAGATGTTCTGTATGTCAGTAACTATGCCCCCTTCCATCTCCCTCAATAAGAACAAGCCGCCCACGAGTCCAATTTCATCGTACATGCTGACACACAACTCGAGTAATTGTAATAAGAGTGAACTGTAATAAGGGTGAAGACTTTGGTGATCGCTTGACGTTAAGCTTTATTTCACTTATTAAAGACACATCATACCTGAAACGAAAACAAAACAGAAAACATTGATTAATACATTCACCACAGTAATTACTCCTGGTTATGTGTGTGTGTGTGTGTGTGTGTGTGTGGTAACTAGGCCGGAGGTCACTCCGTTATTACTCCATGAGCTCTGACAATAATTGGTGCATTTAATTATTAAATGTTTTTGAAAAAACAACAACAACAACAACACCAACACCAACAAAACAAAATCTGTGGAGTTGCAACAGAGCTTGGAAAAATGTTAGAATCGTCACTGCTCTACGATAATGGCAACAAGCAACTGACGGTTCATTGCATTCACGAGCATGAGGGCTATCAGATAATATTATAGTAAAAAAATATTTCCGGACAGGAAAATATAATAATCCAATAGAATCATAATGGCATAAGTCACCTAATGATAGGAAAAGAAACAGGTTTTTCCTAGTATCTCAAAATTGTCAAAAATGTCTTATGCCGTTAGCGTAGAGCAGAGACGAAATGTGGGTGGCAAAAACAAGAAAGAAAGAAAGAAAAAGATTGCATGTTGTATGTTTCTAAAACATGATTTTGCAAACAATACTATCTTTTGTTGTTGTTGTTATTTTGAAACCTTTCAACTTTGGCCAATAAAGTGACAGGGAAACCATGACATCAAGGCCTTGGAGTCAGGAGTTATTTTTGAAGGCAGTGGCTACGGTTACTCATCCACCATTTTTCTTTGTTCGGCTTTACTCCCGTTCGTACAGCAGGGCTTTCTTTCTTTGTTTTTTTCTATTGGGATATGAGCGTAATCTGCCGTAAACGTAGCCACTGCCATTTTTTGAATCCCTCAACATTGTCCTCTAATTGAGGCCAGTTCTATTTTTTTCGCTACTTTTCTTGTGTTCGCTACTCAAGAATATCTATGGTAACCGATATGGGTTACAATTTGTTAATTTTCTCACAGCGACAACTTTCAAATAAAGAACAACAAAAATGTTGGGCGATAATTGTAAACAAGAGTTTTTGTTATTCACCGGGCAATTAAAATGAGAGAAAACAAAAAATTTCTGAATTTTTGTAACTAAGAATAGAATGTACACTAGAATTGTGATTTTTCTCAGAAAAACGGAGCATAATAGGAAATCAGTTTATGTCTATTACATGTAATATCATTATGAACTCCCATAGTTGAGAAAATAATCATAGTATAAATAATGTAGATTTTTTTTTTTGGACAATAAGTGCATAATATATTTTCAACCTGTCAGTTGGTATATTTAAAAGACAGGTGGGCTGTCACATATTTTTCCAAATTTAGGACTTCACCGGATATGTCAAAAGTAAGCGTTTTCATACCTTTGTGAGAAGTTTCATTTCAAATTCATTGTTACAAGCTTGTCATCAGAAATTGAAAATAAATCAATACATTTGCTAGAGGATCAAAATCTTTAAACTCAATTTTGCCCAAAACTGCTTGACTGGGGATGATAACTACTTGTCTTAAAAAGTGATCAATTTGTCTTAAACACCCCCCCCCCCTCCCATCCCCCCAAATTTTAGTTTTGCTGTTATAGATAATCATGCTTCTTTGAGCATGGTACTTTGTACAGTGCGTTTTTGTAGGCTTTGCCCAGCTTACAATACGCGATCATGGTTCTCATTTTGTTCTACCTCCACTCTCTGAAAAACTGGAGATCTTTTAGTATGCACACTTTGACATTAAATTGTTTAAAATGCATTGTGGCACTTATCAAGCTGTTTCACAGTTCCGATTTATTCTAACTCCTTATCATCATAATAAAGCATAAAACCTTTCAAGTCGAATTTTTCAGGTAGGCAAAAAGTAGAATTAGAACAAACATGAACTAAGGTCGCGAATATCAAATACTGAACACTGACCACTAAAAGGAAAAAGCTACATAATATGAGACTTACACCCATTCGAATGTTGTTAGAGGCGGGTAGTCCTAATTGCAAAGCCAAATTGAGAGAATACTTCGTTGTGTTGATTGCTTAGCAAATGTAGTAATAGTAACTAGAAACTCATGGGGGACCCAGACAACAGAGAGTCTTCAGAGAAGAAACCCCCCTTGTTCAAGTGTTTCGGCCCTGAACTTCTTACACTCTAATGGGGCCGGGCCACACCTAGGTCATGACTCCCAGGTGCTTCTCTGCTGTCTTTTTTGTTTTTTTGTCTCCGGGCGGATTCGAACCCGCGTTTTTTAACGCTAGGGGAATTCTAATCCGACGTCTTATCACTTGTGCTAAATACGCTCCCGTGTTGTTGGGAAAATTCTTTATGTAGCACGGGTTCGTTTCTTCGGTTCCAAATCCATTTTGAACAATTTTCAGCTCTCTGAGCGAGGGTTTTTAGAGCTTGTGTGCCCTTTTTGCCAATGATAATTGGCAATAATATAATGTAAAATACCAATCGCCTCTAAGAACACTCCTTCACAGTCTCACCTTGTACACAATAATGTTGCCATATATACTACAGTAACACTGAGTAGGATCAAATTAATTAGAGGTCCTCACTTATCTTCTCTGTGGGACAAAAGAGCTTTATGCATGTTACTGGGCAGCTGAGTCGTATTGATCTTGAATGACCACAGCAAAGATTAAGATTCCAGCCTCTCACAGCTGATAAAAGACTCGAGAGACATTTACGAGGTATTTTCTGGCCACGAGGGGCACCGGAGCCGTTTTTGGGCCACTATCGGCTTTGGGGGAGATGGCCAGTTGCAATGAGAATTTCTGGCCAGATGACAGAGGCCAAATAGGATATTCATACTTGACTTGCACTGGCAATACATGGCTACAGTAAAATGATACTGTAATTTCTGATGGCCAGTTTATACTGAAAAGGCATTGGACAATCACAGAGGGTCTAAAATACAAGAAGATGAGCTGAAGTAGAAGACTGAATAAAATTGTTTCATTGTGTAACTATTGGGAAATTCGCCTTCTTTGATAAATTGATAGCATGTTACTGCCTCGATTACCTTCTTATCATCTATCTATCTATATATCTATCTATCTACTTATATCTATCTGTCTGTCTGACTGTCTAACTATCTATCTGTCTATCTGTCTGTCTGTCTGTCTTTCCGTCCGTCCGTCCGTCCATCCATCCGTCTGTCTGTCTGTCTGTCTATCTGTCTGTCTGTCTGTCTGTCTATCTATCTGTATGTCTGTCTGTCTTTCTATCTATCTATCTATCTATCTATCTATCTATCTATCTATCTATCTATCTATCTATCTATCTATCTATCTATCTATCTATCTATCTATCTATCTATCTGTCTGTCTGTCTGTCTGTCTGTCTGTCTGTCTATCTGTCTGTCTTTCTTTCTGTCTGTGTGTTTGTCCGTCTGTCTGTTTTAATATCCCCCCCCCCCCCAAAAAAAATGCTGCTCGCCACTGCTTGGCCCCCTATCTCTTAATTATTAGTCTGATAAATTGTGTGACAAATAGTCGTTCGACAAAAGTACAATGTAGTTAGCATGACACAAAATAGTGATCATTAATCTAAATTCAGACAAAGGAATTTGATCCCAGGGAGACTTTCATAAACGTGTGAGACATAGACAATTAAACATCTCACCAAATGAGACCAAAGCTCCTAGACACAATGAGATGAGACAGCTAGCGCGTCTAGAGCACACAGATTTCGAACCGCCATCTAGCGGTGAATGCCCTGAAGTTATGAACAACGCCGCATTTTATTAAGCCAACATAGGGAAAATACATGTACTGAATTTTATTCATTGTTCTGTTCCTGTAAGTCTTGATTGAAGAGACCTATTTTTGTAATGATAACTTCAATGGCTGTAGGAAAACTTTATTTTTCTATAGGTAGAATGCGCATATCCACCATCTTGTCTGTCCGGACCCACTTAAGGCGCCCGCGAACCAATCGGCGGCGAGTTCACTACTGTAAACAATGACACGTGTGTATACGCACATGGGAGACGTTCGGTCAATTCTTTCACTTCCTTTCTCTTGTTTACACGGATGGTAGGGAATCGGACGAGTTTGGATCCATCCTTTCCACCCCCGTCACAACAGTCAACTGCAATGCAACCAGCAGGCATTTTAACTGCTTAGACATATCTCGAAGTTACACTCATCAGCTGATCCACCGGCCATCTTGTTTGGCGGAAGTACAAAACAAAAACTCTGACGTCATGCGTATTCTACCTATAGTGTTAGTAGCCCTGCAACAAATTCCTATCATTAACAGCAACAGCAAGAGACAACAATAACGACAGCAGAAGCATCAAACAACAACACCAGCAATGATAAAAACAGCGTCAACAACAACAACCATAGGGCACAGACGACAGCAACTAACAACAAAAGCAATCACGACAACAACCAAAACAGTAACACCAAAATAACAACAACCATCATAAACAATAAGAGCAAACGACAGGAACGACAAGATACAGTAAATTACAAAAGAAAAACAAATTATAAGAGAACACGAGCAAACCGTTTAGTCGTAAGGACTTTCTCCAGGCTTTGAGCCACCATTACTGCCGTTTGAATCTAAAACCCAGTATATGCATACTTGGGCCAAAATGAGTTCTTTGCATATTCATATTAAGCGAAAGAAGGCTCATCTTTCTAGAGTAGTTTGGTTATCGATAACTCAATATTTGACCGCTCTACGGTACCAAACTACTCTAGAAAGATGAGCCCTCTTTCGCTGAGTGACGAATATGCAAAGAACTCATTTTGGCGAAAGTATGCATACACTAGGTTTTTAGATTCAAACGGCACCATGCATTAATGGACGTGCTGCATTCCCAGAATCCAAGTCTGGAACCCGCATATGATATTGTGTCCACATTTGTGAAACATTCTAATTTGTCAGTTTTTAATTTTTTTCTTTTCTAAACCTGTTACGTTAATTTTTGTTTCCTGACGAAGGTCAATAAACGGAAAGCTTGATTTGTCTTTTCTTTAGGTCTTTAATGTAGGAGGTTTGCTGCCCTTGGCATTTACACCCCACTTTTTCTTGTTGTGGTAGGGATTCGTTTTTTAGAATTTTGCCCGGGCAGCGGCCTTGTGCGGCCTGCTCTTCACGATTTCCAACTGCCAAGGTATTTGTAACGTGCGCAACGTGCACACGGACTCTCAGAATTGTTCGTCTTTATCCGAGAAGTCTAGGCGCTCGATCCTACCTACCGTAGGATCAGGGACAGAAAAATATGAGAAAAATCACAAATTTCCAACATGCCTGCACCGACCGGGGATCGAACCCGTTACCTTCGGCATGAGAGGCGAGCACCTTGCCTCTAGACCTGCGTGTCCCCACACTTGCTTTGTCTTTCCTTTTCCTTTGCGTTTTATTGTAACGTTTCCGTATTTTTTCTTACACGAGACTTTGCAACCTACAACTATTGTTTTGAGTGCATTTGATGAAGAATGCTGTCTGTAAATCAACACGCCTATAGACATTGATCAAGCTTTGAAAAACTTGTGTGTAATCTGTCTTCTTGTGAAATGTACCTGTGCACTCACAGTCAAGCACCACCCCGGCTCTCTTGATGACTAGATGGTCCTAGTCGGGTCCGACTGACGAACAACAACTCGTTCCCTTAGTATGACAAGGGTCTAACTCCCTTCCGTCAACTTTTGAGAAATCGAGGGTTGAAGTTTCATGTACTCATAGCTTTTAGAACAAAGAATGGTTTTTTTTTTAATTTTGAGTAATACATACACATTACACAGCGAATCTGCTTGATACTTTGACACACGGTGGAGAAGGCCAGTAGAAGTAGTGGGTTGTGTGTAACTCAGTTCAGCCAAAAAGTTGAGATAGATCCTTGTCATTCTAAGAGGACGAGCTGCCAGATTGGAGTAAGGGTGTTGGGGAGGTGGGAGGGAGCGATGAATGAAAATTTGGAGCGGGGGTGGGGCGGGGGTGGGGGGGGGGGATTTGCCTAAAAAAAAAAAGGGAACCACTGGTTTCAACGGTCAGTGTTTGATCGTTCAAAAACATTTCATTACGCCTAACGAGGGCAGGATTTTAATTAGTTGTATGGTCACGCGAGGTCATTGTGAGCCAGTAACGTGTAGGGGGATTGCACACTCTGAAAGTCACGTTGTGTGGACAGAAGACATAACTCAAATTATCACGTCAAAATTGGCAACTAGTACGGTTCACTGCCAATCAGATTTTGAAATAGCCTTTGTCAAATGTAGAGCGCTTTTTGTGACGTGACACCAAAATATTGGTAGGTATGTGGATTTTCATCAAGTCTGTAGTTCTGAAACAAATTAAGAGAACCTCTTGTGATATACAATGAGCAAGCAGAGATAATCATTTCCGGTACCTGGGGGTAGAAAGGCGGTTGATGATCTATGCTGGGGTCTTGTCAGACCAGCGGACCTTCACGCTCTGGGAGTTCACGTGGGGAATAAAACATGCACAGACTACAATGGTCCAAAGGTAGAACATGAGCCTTTTCCAGTTAGATTTATAATTTCACCTTTATTTCAGCTTATGTATAAGAACTGAAGTCTGAAAACTAAGTCAAAGTAAGGCAATGAAACAACCGTGACCGGTGCAAAGTGGCCGTCATCATGCAGATGTTATCATGTCATTTGCAGCTGCAAGAATACGTGTATGCCATTCCATGGCAGGACCAGCGATATAATGTCACACTTGGCGACCGAATTTTGAGGTGATAATAAGACTTATTTTTTCTGTCGACACCTGGCGACTTCACTGTGTAGTCCTCCGTACATTACTGGCTCACAGTGTCCTTGTTGTGGTTATAAAACTTTTAATTTACCTACCGCTCGTTAAACCCAAACTCAAACTCAGATTCCACTAACATGCGATTTATCCTTAAATTGGTGGCGTTTTGGCTTTACCAGTTTTACCAAAAATTCTCAGGCCTCATGACGTTAACCTTGCGCCTAAGTGAGGCAAAGCAAAGTGAACAGTGCTCATTGCTTTACCAGTCATTTGATAACAATGATAGAACATCCGAATAGCGAGCGGGGGGGGGGGGGGGTCAGGGATAAAGATACCATAGCAGATTTAAGGGATGGACAGGGACAGATTTACACAAGCTCACTATTCCGATGCGTAGCCGATACAATCCATCTCAAATTTACTCATGGTCTATTGTTTATCTCACCTTTGCTGCTTACCACCGTTTTTGACGGTTGACCTACTTTCAGTCTTGTGGGTTTTGTCTCGGTTTTAGTTTGAGATGCGAACTTCGATGTCATACGGGACCTCTCCCATATGGCTAAACTGAAGCGTGTTTGACTCACTAGTTCGAGTGCGTCCAAACTGTCTAGAGTCAGCCGGAGGAAAGAGAATCTTCGGGGCACTAAGTCAAAACAGACGCGAAAAAGATATGTCTCAATGTGCCATGAGCCTTATAACTGCAGAAAAATATGAGATGGGTGCTCACTATTACAGTATGGTAGGGCCTGTTTGGCCACAGGATGAAAATACACATGAGAATTCTAGGAGATATTAATTAACGAAAACCACAAATGTCTTATTAATATGATAGTTCCTGCCCCTCCCCCCTCATCTCCCCCACCCCCCACAAAAAAACGAAACAAAAAAAAAAACCGCCGACCGGCGCTGCACTGTGGCGACGACGTGCCTGCTCCAGTTATAACTGGGATGTCATGGCACAAAGGCAAATTTCCCAAATGGGATTAAAGAGTTATACAAATACAAATATTTCACGATCTTAATTCTTGTTTGTTCTATCTCCTTTTTCTAAAAACTGGAGATCTTTCGGTATGTTGAAAAGGTGTAACAAAATACGCACTGACATTTGTTTAAAATACGTTGTGACACTTATCAAGCTTTTCCACAGTTCCGATTTATTCTAACTCCCTATCATAATACTAAAACCGCAAACGTTTAACGTCGAATCTCTCAGTTGTGCAAAAAGTGGAGTTGGAGCAAACTAGTACTAAGGTCGCCAACTGCCGCAATGCAGTTTTCTATACTAGCGTACGGCAGGATTTCTTGACCATCCTAACCCACCTAAAGCCGTTCTCTCTCTGCAATTGATTTTTGTGTCTAATCCTATAAATCAGACAGGGCTCGTTTCCCTCCATGCAAGATGATGGACGCATTTCATCATGCATAAGGCATCATCTGGTGCAAAGGGCCCATTTATATTTCCTACCGAGTGTCTGCAGAAAGCACTAGTAAGGGCCGTTGACAAGCCTTGACTTCGGCTTCACCCTCAGCGCCTATGATACCCCAGGGTCAGAGGTCAATAGCGAATCGTACGTCATAGTCACTGATAGTATCAATTTTCACAGGGCTATTTTTATCGATTTGGTCAGTATATCGCTATTAAATACAGATATCAAGGCCGATCGATAGTACCTGGGTTTTCATACACTGTGTTTATAGATCTTGACAGTATTTGGTTGTTGAAAGCAGATCGTGATCAGTAATATTTATCGATTTCCATAACGGACCATCTATAACGTACGTACACGTGATGTGGTGATTTTCGACCCCGTTCCCTACTTGTACGTTTTGCATACGCCTGGGTTCAAACCGTCTCCACTTCCGGCTCGCAGGAGCGTCCGGCAACTAAAATGTTGAAATGTTATAATATCAGTTTCCCATCTTGGGCTTTCCCTTGGGTTTTCCACCTTCTGGATGGTCAGTCTCGCCCACTTGTTTGGCCATTCTTATAAAATGACCTGGGGTGCACGTGAGTTAGTTAGTTAGATATCTCGGCCCTAGTTAGTTGTGTTTCGGTGCTAGTTACAATTTCAGCATTAAAGAAAGTATCACTCTTGTTATGAACTGTAGTTACTAAATTCGTAGAGAATAAATTAAATGCCAAGCGAGTTGCTCAAAGTTCTTGTGTTTGTTTATTCTGTTCAAGAACATTTAAATCCTCTCTCACATCACAGAAAGTCCATAAAAAAGCCCTGATGCTCTGAGACTTTAAATATGACACTCTGCTGGGACTATATGACTGTTTCTCTAGAAACGTAGCCTATTATGTAGATATAGATATATATACATATAGATATAGATAATTATCCTACATCTTATCTTATTATAGAGAAAGATAGTAGCCGGAGTAATTCATTGTAGTGCAATTTTGACCCTTTTTTTGCTCGACGCTACAGCCTAAATGACAGTTTCAAAGATTCTAAAGTTAATTTTCTTAATTGTCAACTAATCGATAGCGACCGATTGTGTTTATTCAAGTTTCAGGTATTTTTAAATTAAAAATTGCAAAAAATGCATAATACAATGATCTTTATTTTGGCTCCCTGTGTAAGCCCACTGCACGGGAAACGATATTAATGCGCACTCAATTTGGTGCAGGTAATTTCCCCACCAGAAATGAGTGCTTAGTGCTCTGGTGCGCATGAAATCTGTTGTAAGAATGTAGAATACGGGAAGCTTTGTAGACCAAAAAAAAAAAAAAAGAGAGAGAGAAAGAACGGTAGGTTCACAGGTTTATCCCGGATAATGCCGGGCACCTCATCTAGTTTTGTTGAAAAAAAAAAATAAATAAAACTATTTAATTCATTGCCGCAAGTGAAAAGCGTATACTCGTTTTACACTATTAACATACCCCACACCCCTTTTCCCCTATAACCCTCAGGCAGGTGTTTCATACTTTTTCAAAATCCTCCCTGCTCTACGACAATAATTATTATTGGCAAATCTACATAACTGTATAATACTGCGTATTCCGCGACAACCTTGGGAGACGGAACCTCACAAAGTATAACACTGCACTAACATAAAGTGACTGGCAAACCATGCTGGCCAGTCCACAGGGGACAAGGTGGTCTAGAGGCAAGGTGCTCGCCTCTCATGCCAAGGGTCCCGGGTTCTAAACCCGGGCAGAGCAGGCATGTTGGAAAGTGGATTTTTCTCATATTTTCAAGTCCCTGGTCCTATTGGGGGGTAGGATCGAGTAGTTCTTGGAAATTGGATTTTTCTCATATTTTCAAGTCCCTGGTCCTATTGGGGGGTAGGATCGAGTACCTAGTCTTCTCGGATAAGGACGAAAAAATTCGGAGGGCCCGTGTGCACGTTGCGCACGTTAAAGATACCTTGGCAGTTGGAAATCGTAAAGAGCAGGCCGAAAGGCCGCTGCCCGGGCAAAATTTGAAATTAATAGATTAAAATTTATCCATATCATCTCCCCCCCCCCCCCCCCCGCCAGAACAAGAAATAATAAAACAAGTAAAGTGAGGTGTAAATGCCAAGGGCAGCGAACCTCCTAAAATAAAGACCTCAAATCAGCTGGCCAGTCCACGGTCTCGGACGCCGGAAATGAGCAAAGTAAAAAAAATGAATGTTAAAAAATCATTTACTGCACTGTGATTGGATTATTAACAAATGTACAGCGCGACCTTAATTCTTGTTTGTTCCAGCTCCACTTTTTGTACAACTGAGAAATATCGACGTTTTACATGCAAGTTTGTGACTTTAACATTATGATAAAGAGTTAGAATAAATCGGAACTGTGAAACAGCTTGATAAGTGCCACAAAGCAATTTAAACAATTGTCAAAGTGTTCATTTGTTATATCTTTTCTACATACGAAAAAATCTCCAGTTTTTCCAGAAAATGGAGATTGAACAAACAAGAACTGGGGTCTCTACATGTATAGATCTAGCACTGTGTACTTGTCAACAACCTTGAAAGACCGGGGGGAAAAAATCCTCACTGCTCTAAGATAAAAATGGTTGACAAATCAATAATAGTTTACGACCTCAGAAAGACAGAACTGGCCAATGTCCAGCAACAGCTGCCCACCATATGTCTACGCCGGAAAAAGTTTCCCTGGGGCCGCTTTCCGGGACGAGCAGCTGTGAGTGTGTATTGAGCTGTTGCGATTAGAGGGCTGAGCTGTTGCGATTAGACAGATGATCACATGCCTTTTGCCCTGATAAATGACAATCCAATTCTCCATTACTATGTATTAAGTCATTTTGCTTATCGCAGGCCTGGATAGAATGAGAAATCAATGATTCTAAATCTTTCTCTTGTCCATTGTAAACGTCCATATTATTTCCTGGATGTTTAGATTCTAATCAGACTGACAGTTCAAATTATTTTGTACAAACTCAGAATGTTTTATTACTTACGGGAATGAACAGGATTGGGTATGCCCAGGGTAAAAGTGAATACTTAGAAAAACTTTGAGAGAAGAACAGAAGAAAAAGAAACAAACGTTTCTATGTATCGCGGGTATAGAGCAAAATTGTAGTGTTTCCAGGTTTATGAATTGGGGTTCATAATGGCAAAACTGTAATAATGACAAACTACTTCTTGCAATTTTTTCGTCATTCCGCTATATTTAACCAGTTCCAAGTTACAGAGAAGCAGTATTATTGTGGTGTTTCTGAGACAGCTCCCATTATTCATAAACCTGGAGATACAACAGTTTTGCTCTATACCCGAGGTATAAGGTCCCCCTGTGTCATTCCCAGTAAATTCTCTTGTAATCCTCGTCATATATAATATACAAGACCTGTGCAGGATCTTAGTTGAAGATTTGAGTTTGAGTTTGGAGAAATCACATCGACACGATAACGGTGATATTGTGTTAGGAAAAGGTAAGATGATAGAATATAACACAACGATAGGACAGAAGGAGAGCCTATCACACAATCGCCCACCAACCACTCGTCTTAACTGAAGGGATTATAATTATTTATTCCGTGTTTACGTCACAAAAACCTCAATCTGAGATACTGAGCAAACTGTGTTTTTCATACAAGGTATAATTCTGAAAATTTCTTTCAAGTTGCCTTACTCTAATAATGAGAGTCCTGGGTTGAAGTGCTTTGCACAGAAAACAGTATATTTGCTGATCTTCATGCATAACTATAAAATTTGGTTTGAAGCCCAAGTGGATTTAGGCATAGTACAGGATTAATCCCTTCAATCTTGTGTACTTGCCTGAGCGAAACAGCGTACTATGCTGTGCATTTGGTTGAAAAAGAGAGAGAGAGAAAGAGCGAGAGAGAGAGGGAGAGAGAAAGGGAGGAAGAGAGAGAGAGAGAGAGAGAGAGAGAGAGAGGGAAGGAAGCGGAAGTCACAACAACAAAGCGTACGTTGAGCATTTGCTTAAAAAAAAAAAAGGTACACTGGGCATTTGCCCAAACAAAACAACGTATGTTGAACATTTGCCGAAACAAAACAACGTATGTTGAACATTTGCCGAAACAAAACAACCTATACTTGTTATGCCTTTGCCTGAACAGACTTTGAGTCTGCCACAATACGCATTTGTCATTTCCAAATGGACAATCACTCATTCGTGCTTTAACAGTGCCTGGACACTGGTCAAACATTTGCTAGTGGGCGGCAGGGACCATTTATTGGACCCAGTGTCAACAACTGATAAGCGTGGGGAATTTTTATTTTACAACACAGTTGTTATCAGTACCCAAAACCTGGCCAGTTTTCCGCTTTTGCCTGGGTGGCTCGTAGGCTTAGGGAGTGATATGCATTATACATGATAGGACTTGTAAACTTATGCAAGAAAAACAGGTATCATACATAGAAACCGATGGGGGTCAAAAGTATTTGCTTGGTGGGCTAGACTCAGTTTGGATTGTATAGAAACAAAATCTAGTTATCAGGTCAGACCGGAGAAATTTATAACAGGATAGAAGCAAAATTATAACAGTACGTGGGTTTCAGTCTTTTTACTTCCTTATCCCTTTTAAAGTTTTGATCATCACTTAATTCACACCCACCCCCTCCCCATTTTCACTCCCTCAAAATAAACGAAAATGAAAGTTACCAGTTTTTTCCCTGATTTGTTCTCTCTCTCTTTCTATTTCTCTGTCTGTCTCTTTCTCTCTGTCTCTCTCACACACAGGGATAAAGAGAAAAATAGTACAAATATGCAATGACAAAGAGAGAGAGAGACGCGAGAGAGACAGCGAGATACGCTAGAGAGAGAAAGAGAGGGAGACACCTTCAGAGAGAGAGAGAGAGAGAGAGAGAGAAGGGGAGTTGGGGGGGGGGGGAGGAAGCGGAAATCACTGTTGTCATTATTATTGTCATTGTAGTTTGACTTGCAAGCCCCACGGTTGAAATTCCATGATCTGATAGGAAATATGGACAATAACAACAGTACCTCACCGCCCACGCAATCATGTTCATGTATTCTTATTCAATATAATATTATTATTTAAATTAAACTAAAACTTGTTACTACCGTACTGAGACATGTAGGTCACGTCTTTATACTGAACAACAAGGACAGCCTGTCACATGTCGTCACAGCCATTTCACAATAATTATTGCCGCAGCGAAGTTATTTTTTAGGTTTTTTGAAAATCAAAGAAAACTGTTTTACTTCCAATATCTATTGTTAGGGGAGTGTGGTATTTTACATAGTAAGCTATAGCTAAGCAGTGAACACAACTCAGTATTTTCTCCATTTGGTTTTGTAATCAGACCACGCACCCCTAACAAGTCTAAATGGTGGTTTAGGTGGATGTGGGGTTTCGTTTAAAAACCCATAAGTCAACGAAACAAAACAATGTAACTGCTGAATGGTGCAACGTGACTGTCTGATTAGGTTGAGCTTTTCACTGCAAAACACCAAAAAAAAAAAAAATGTCTAAGGGTAGCCACACAAAGGCCACCGAATTCGGTCACCGAGCCACTAGGCGCTTTAAGTGAGAAGAATTGCACTATATAAACGGACCGAATCTAGGTGGGCTCTATGTGCAGTTGTTGAAATTATATAGTGCAATTCTTCTCACCTAAAGCGCCTACTGGCCCGGTGACCGAATTCGGTGGCCTTTGTGTGGCTACCCTAAGGCAATATTGTGGAATGACCGTGACCATATTATAATGACTACTCACTTGTGCGTATCATTGTGATATGGCAGTGAACAAAATTAATGTTATCTATAATGATTCATAAATTCTCCACCTTTTAACGCAAAAGCTTTTTTTTTTTTTTGTTATTAAGCCACCAACGGTAACCAAATTTTGACTAAGAGGTTTCAAATTACCTTGGAGGGTGTACCAGAGTTTGGATTTTTAAAAAATTGCTTTTGTTTTTCAATTATTTTTTTTTTTGAGTTCGCTTTGGGTCGCTGATTGCTCGCCCCCGATCCTTTTTTTTTTTACGAGCACATGACCCGTGGCGTGAACGCTTTCTGTCGTACAGAGGTCACCACTGTTGGCTGATTTTATCTATGCGGCATGCTCGCAACTAAGGTCAGAACACAGGAATACCCTGCTCCTTGCTTTGGGAATTATTTCGGGTTGCGGAGACTGATGTAAAGAGGGCAGAAAATGACTGGAGGGGCTGGGACAGTGGTTGGGGGGGGGGGGGGGGAGGGGGTTCCCGTGGAGGGCGGCTATTAAGCTTGTTTTCAAATGAGACCGGCAAATTTTGAAGTAGGAAGGCGAAAGCATAGTTTGAAGTTGCAGCGATAGGAAACGCGAGAAAAGGCTGTTTTTAGGGGAAAGTAATATTTTTACATAGTAAGGGACGTATCATACCAAGCCGCGTCAGACACAGCCAGCTGCTGCCAGCAAATGTAGGTTCCGGTACACCAAAGAAATAGTGGCAGAAACTGACTGTGTCAGACCAGGCTTAGTATGATCGGGTCTTCCCGGATTTACTAAGAAATAATAAGGAAATTAATGATAATAATAATAATGGATGACATTTATATAACGCATATCCATTAAAAATGCTCTATGCGCTTTACAGAAGCAACATGTCAAAATACATGGGTAAAACAATCACAAAAAATCAAACATGGTACTCTTAATTAAAATAGAAGGGGCATAACAAAAACACCCTTACGAAAGCTCACACACAAAACCACAATGAATACATACATACAACGCCCACACACCCACATGCGCGCGCACACACACACAGATGCCAAGCTTGGATTGATGTACATTTTACTCACTGCTCAAAGTATGATGAAATCAAAATTGTTTTGAGTTGTTTCTTGAAAGTTTCCAAATTCTCGGCTTCCCTAGTGGATTTCGGAAGCTTATTCCACATGAGTGGGGCAAAATATGAGAAAGAGCGCTGGCCGTACGCCTTATACTTTACTTTAGGTTTAAGAAGGATGGTTATATCACTCGATGATCTGAGTGCTCTATCTAGGGTATGCATTTCTTTGCTTCCAGCATTTGACTGTGTCTGACCGGGGTTAGTTTGATACCTTCCTTAGCTGTAACTAAGCAGTGAACCTACAGCTCAATATTTTCTCTATTTGGCTTTGTAATCAGGCTACGCTTCCTTGGCAACAGCACTGAAGAAACCATCAAAGACAGCAGTATTTCTGGGGCTTTTGACAACTGTCCACATCCGGACAGCTGGTTACGTAACCTCTGCCTGTGATTTTCCCGTGTTTGATTTGACTGGCTCTACCGGATGTCATGCATCTACGAGGTGTCTGTTGTTTGCAGCTGTATTGAATTGCGTTGACGTCGGTGTTTGGACCAGAATGACTTTCATTTTGAACTCATGGGATAACTCAAATAAGTACACACGCACCTTCTTTAATTTAGATTAGTTATAAAGCTTGGATGTAAATTAATGGACATTATGTTAACGTATATTTAAAGCATGTATTTCTTTTTTTTTTTCGTGACATCCCGTAATGTAGAGCTAAAATAATAATAAAAATTACATACATAGATAGATAGATAAAAATTCTTTATTTCCATGTGAATACAATACAGATTATACAGATATAATATCGAAACATTACATCTAAGTGGAAATTGTGCCATGGTGGGTGGCTTTACTTTATCTCTTCTATGGAAGGGATGGACAAAACTGGAACATGTTTTTAAATAGAGTTAATAATTCCTATTATACGACCTGCATCTTTTATTCCAGATTTTGAATGATCCAATAACTGAACTGATACTACAGTACTTAGATATGAACTTACTTTCTGAATTGTTAATGTTTAGTTTCTTCAGCCCAGTAATAAATCTTCTGTGAACATTTCCCAAACTTCCAATTATTAAAACTATTATATCACATTGGTATCCCATAGCACTGATTTCAATGGCTAATGGGAAATATTTGTCAAATTTGCCTTGATAACATCCATCAATGTAACAGTCGTATGGTACTGCTACTTCAACAATCTGGACTTTCTTATTAGTATTGTCTATAACTGTGATGTCAGGACGTGTTGCTCTGGTGGTAAAGGATGTTGCATCTGATCCAAACATTGATGGGTTGATGAGTGTGTCCTTTAGTACTTCTTTGTTACGATTGTAATAAGTGATCTTCCTTTTAATAATGTCCATTATTCTGTTGTGTCTTGCTTGGTACATGCCGCTGAATTTGGTGCACCCGTTCAATGCATGGCATACTGTTTCCGAGTGGTGGTGGCATAACTTGCATGATTTAGTATAGGCGTTGGGGTAGTACAGGGACAGTAGGGTCTCGACTTCTAGGATCTGCAGTCGCCCACGTGTGACAAATGATCTGATCTTGTCATCCAAACTATGGTTAGTCAAATGTTCGTATGACACACTGTGGTTGATACCTTTTGCCTCGCGGACAATGAGGCCTTGAGATGACTTTGACAACAGTTCCTCCTGGCATCTTTTTAAACGATCTCTCTTAAACGTAGAGGAGAACTTGTTTGAATCAGTAAACATGTAGGAGACTTCGTCGTCAATTTTTATTTCCAGTGCGTATTCATTATGGCGACACAGCATGAGGATGTTATTTCTGGTACACATTTCATTCAGAAAGATCCATTCAGATCTTCCCCATTTGACATTGGTATTCTTCACTACAGCTCCTTTATTGTTGACTGCGTACCCAGCAAAATTTGGGTAGATAGATAGATAGATAGATAGATGGATGGATGGATGGATGGATGGATGGATGGATGGATGATGGATGAATGGATGGATGGATGGATGGATGGACGGACGGACGTACGGGCGGACGGACGGACGGACGGACGGACAGACAGACAGACAGACAGACAGATAGACAGATAGATAGATAGATAGATAGATAGATAGATAGATAGATAGATAGATAGATAGATAGATAGATAGATAGATAGAAAGATAGATAGATAGATAGATAGAAAGATAGATAGATAGATCTAGATAGATAGATAGAAAGATAGATAGATTATTAGATAGATAGAACGGACAGACAGACTGATAGATAGATAGATAGATAGATAGATAGATAGATAGATAGATAGATAGATAGATAGATAGATAGATAGATAGATAGATAGATAGATAGAAAGATAGACAAACAGACCGATAGATGGACAGATAGATAGATAGATAGATAGATAGATAGATAGATAGATAGATAGATAGATAGATAGATAGATAGATAGATAGATAGATAGATAGATAGATAGAAAGATAGATAGATAGATAGATAGATAGATAGAAAGATAGATAGATAGATAGATAGATAGATAGATAGATAGATAGATAGATAGATAGATAGATAGATAGATAGATAGATAGATAGATAGATAGATAGATAGATAGACAAACAGACCGATAGATGGACAGATAGATAGATAGATAGATAGATAGATAGATAGATAGATAGATAGATAGATAGATAGATAGATAGATAGATAGATAGATAGATAGATAGATAGACAAACAGACCGATAGATGGACAGATAGATAGATAGATAGATAGATAGATAGATAGATAGATAGATAGATAGATAGATAGATAGATAGATAGATAGATAGATAGATAGAATTAGATACAAAGACTGTTTGATCCTAGTAGCCAAAATACTCACAACAGGATTTTCTTGACCAGTTACAGCCAGCTCCCGAAAAGCTTATAGCGACGAATTCGTGAACCTCTAGCTTACTGGGACCGGAGAACCAAAGGTAATCTTAACCTTAGCCTTAATCCTTAACCTTTCACCAAAAATTCTCTTTGAAGAACAAATTCAATTTGGCCACATCGCGACCTTAGTACTTCTTTGTCCTATCCCCAGTTTCTGAAAAAACTGGAGATTTTTTTAGTATGTAGAAGAGATAATAACAAATGCACACTCTGACACTTGTTTAAAATAATGTTGTAGCATTTTACCAAGTTCTTTCACAGATTTATTCTAACTCCTTATCATAATACTTAATAGCTGGACTAAAGTCGGAAATGTTTAACGTGGAATTTCTCTGTTGCTCAAAAGGAGAAAGATGTTTACACCCCTTCGCCACCCACACCCCCACCCCCTACACACACACACATGTACATACACTGGAGTTCCTAGATCCGCCACTGTTTCACAAGGCATAGCCTGTTCTCTCCTTGCCCGCGTCTCCACGACATAATTATTCCACGGTCATCGTGACAGTCAGCCCACGGAACCCGTATGGCACTGTTCAAAGGGAAACAATACAGTTTTTACTTGATAATAAGGGAAATATACTAGTTATGTCCCCTTATCAGAATGACGTACTTTCAAAGAGTTTATAATAAACTATATTCAACCTCTTTGCGTACTCCAGATTGAGGCGGGTTCCCAGAAAAAAGAGACTTTGAACAGTGGGGAAATTAATGATGTATTGTCACATAGAGTTATCTTTTTTCAAATCTGATTGCTATCAATATATAGTGATTTATGGCCCTTTTGAGGGCTAACTGCCTTTAATTAAAGCCCTCGAGAAACAAATAATAATATTTTTACTGTCGTTTTGGTCCCTTGAGTTGAGCACTCACTATAATTATGTGAGTGGATCTGAGAAATCGGGCTTAGGGTGAAAGACAACCCCTCCAAAGGGGGAAAAATGATTCTCTGCTGAGATTTGCTTATAAAATCAAAGATTAGCCATATTTCTGTATTCAGTTAAAATATTCTGTTTGAAATAGTCTTAGAAATATTTTATTTCGATTTTTTAAAGAGGTATAAAATTTTAATATTTACCATAAGCCCGATCTCGCCAAATCCCCGCACATTTGTTGGCCAAATTCTAACCCAAAATATTTTATGCAACAAAATCAAAAGGAGACGCCAAAATAATTTTTGAAAAAAAAAAAAAAAATAACGTTTTGCATTGCGCTTCGCTGTATTCTGTGTTCAGTTTCCTTCCTGATGACCAAAGGAAACTATTAGAGTCCTACTAAGTTATACACCAGAAAGTAAGATTGGGGACTTTTCAATCTATAGATTGATGTTAACTGGCGAATTTGACCCAGAGATTGGCGTAAGTGGCCCTTTCCAAAACACGGCAGAGGTTTATAGATGATTGGTGGCTGGGTAAAATGTAACTATTCATTCAAATATTAACTTACTGTTGTGCTTGTTATTATTGCTATTGTTAATGCGTAGCTCATAATTATCGTTATATGTAAAATCTAAGTATTTTTAGATTCTCGAAAAAAAAAAAAAGTGATAATAAAATAAAATCACAGCACTTCTAGTTGTGGTCAAATCCCCTTGCTTTCAATTCAGTTGACATGACTGAATACCTCATCTCACTGCGCACAACATCAGTGATAGTGACGGTTGATGTGGTATATATAACTCTTATACAGACAGAAAATATAACTCCTGTACAGACAGAAATATAATTCATACAAAGACAGAAATATAAATAAACTGACAGAAAATATAATTCCTATACAGACAGAAAATATAACTTCATATAGATTAAAAAAAACAAAAAAACCCACACATGGAAGATATCACATGTAAGCAAACAGACTGCTTTTGTCCAATCATATCAAGGACTGACCTTACAGAAAGTAAGACGGAACACCCACTCCTCCTCCTTTCCTCTCCCAATACGATATCTTTCCACAGTCCACTGTCATGAACATTCCTTTCACAATACGATATCTTTCCACAGTCCACTGTCATGAACATTCCTTTCACAATACGATATCTTTCCACAGTCCACTGTCATGAACATTCCTTTCACAATACGATATCTTTCCACAGTCCACTGTCATGAACATTCCTTTCACAATACGATATCTTTCCACAGTCCACTGTCATGAACATTCCTTTCACAATACGATATCTTTCCAAAGTCCACTGTCATGAACATTCCTTTCACAATACGATATCTTTCCACAGTCCACTGTCATGAACATTCCTTTCACAATACGATATCTTTCCACAGTCCACTGTCATGAACATTCCTCTCACAATACGATATCTTTCCACAGTCCACTGTCATGAACATTCCTTTCACAATACGATATCTTTCCACAGTCCACTGTCATGAACATTCCTTTCACAATACGATATCTTTCCAAAGTCCACTGTCATGAACATTCCTTTCACAATACGATATCTTTCCACAGTCCACTGTCATGAACATTCCTTTCACAATACGATATCTTTCCAAAGTCCACTGTCATGAACATTCCTTTCACAATACGATATCTTTCCACAGTCCACTGTCATGAACATTCCTCTCCCAATACGATATCTTTCCACAGTCCACTGTCATGAACATTCCTTTCACAATACGATATCTTTCCACAGTCCACTGTCATGAACATTCCTTTCACAATACGATATCTTTCCACAGTCCACTGTCATGAACATTCCTTTCACAATACGATATCTTTCCACAGTCCACTGTCATGAACATTCCTTTCACAATACGATATCTTTCCACAGTCCACTGTCATGAACATTCCTTTCACAATACGATATCTTTCCACAGTCCACTGTCATGAACATTCCTTTCACAATACGATATCTTTCCACAGTCCACTGTCATGAACATTCCTTTCACAATACGATATCTTTCCACAGTCCACTGTCATGAACATTCCTCTCCCAATACGATATCTTTCCACAGTCCACTGTCATGAACATTCCTTTCACAATACGATATCTTTCCACAGTCCACCGTCATGAACATTCCTTTCACAATACGATATCTTTCCACAGTCCACTGTCATGAACATTCCTTTCACAATACGATATCTTTCCACAGTCCACTGTCATGAACATTCCTTTCACAATACGATATCTTTCCACAGTCCACTGTCATGAACATTCCTTTCACAATACGATATCTTTCCACAGTCCACTGTCATGAACATTCCTTTCACAATACGATATCTTTCCACAGTCCTCTGTCATGAACATTCCTTTCACAATACGATATCTTTCCACAGTCCACTGTCATGAACATTCCTTTCACAATACGATATCTTTCCACAGTCCACTGTCATGAACATTCCTTTCACAATACGATATCTTTCCACAGTCCACTGTCATGAACATTCCTTTCACAATACGATATCTTTCCACAGTCCACTGTCATGAACATTCCTTTCACAATACGATATCTTTCCACAGTCCACTGTCATGAACATTCCTTTCACAATACGATATCTTTCCACAGTCCACTGTCATGAACATTCCTTTCACAATACGATATCTTTCCACAGTCCACTGTCATGAACATTCCTTTCACAATACGATATCTTTCCACAGTCCACTGTCATGAACATTCCTTTCACAATACGATATCTTTCCACAGTCCACTGTCATGAACATTCCTTTCACAATACGATATCTTTCCACAGTCCACTGTCATGAACATTCCTTTCACAATACGATATCTTTCCAAAGTCCACTGTCATGAACATTCCTTTCACAATACGATATCTTTCCACAGTCCACTGTCATGAACATTCCTTTCACAATACGATATCTTTCCACAGTCCACTGTCATGAACATTCCTTTCACAATACGATATCTTTCCACAGTCCACTGTCATGAACATTCCTTTCACAATACGATATCTTTCCACAGTCCACTGTCATGAACATTCCTTTCACAATACGATATCTTTCCAAAGTCCACTGTCATGAACATTCCTTTCACAATACGATATCTTTCCACAGTCCACTGTCATGAACATTCCTTTCACAATACGATATCTTTCCACAGTCCACTGTCATGAACATTCCTTTCACAATACGATATCTTTCCACAGTCCACTGTCATGAACATTCCTCTCCCAATACGATATCTTTCCACAGTCCACTGTCATGAACATTCCTTTCACAATACGATATCTTTCCACAGTCCACTGTCATGAACATTCCTTTCACAATACGATATCTTTCCACAGTCCACTGTCATGAACATTCCTTTCACAATACGATATCTTTCCACAGTCCACTGTCATGAACATTCCTTTCACAATACGATATCTTTCCACAGTCCACTGTCATGAACATTCCTTTCACAATACGATATCTTTCCACAGTCCACTGTCATGAACATTCCTTTCACAATACGATATCTTTCCACAGTCCACTGTCATGAACATTCCTTTCACAAAACGATATCTTTCCACAGTCCACTGTCATGAACATTCCTCTCCCAATACGATATCTTTCCACAGTCCACTGTCATGAACATTCCTTTCACAATACGATATCTTTCCACAGTCCACTGTCATGAACATTCCTTTCACAATACGATATCTTTCCACAGTCCACTGTCATGAACATTCCTTTCACAATACGATATCTTTCCACAGTCCACTGTCATGAACATTCCTTTCACAATACGATATCTTTCCACAGTCCACTGTCATGAACATTCCTTTCACAATACGATATCTTTCCACAGTCCACTGTCATGAACATTCCTTTCACAATACGATATCTTTCCACAGTCCACTGTCATGAACATTCCTTTCACAATACGATATCTTTCCACAGTCCACTGTCATGAACATTCCTTTCACAATACGATATCTTTCCACAGTCCACTGTCATGAACATTCCTTTCACAATACGATATCTTTCCACAGTCCAATGTCATGAACATTCCTTTCACAATACGATATCTTTCCACAGTCCACTGTCATGAACATTCCTTTCACAATACGATATCTTTCCACAGTCCACTGTCATGAACATTCCTTTCACAATACGATATCTTTCCACAGTCCACTGTCATGAACATTCCTTTCACAATACGATATCTTTCCACAGTCCACTGTCATGAACATTCCTTTCACAATACGATATCTTTCCACAGTCCACTGTCATGAACATTCCTTTCACAATACGATATCTTTCCACAGTCCACTGTCATGAACATTCCTTTCACAATACGATATCTTTCCACAGTCCACTGTCATGAACATTCCTTTCACAATACGATATCTTTCCACAGTCCAATGTCATGAACATTCCTTTCACAATACGATATCTTTCCACAGTCCACTGTCATGAACATTCCTTTCACAATACGATATCTTTCCACAGTCCACTGTCATGAACATTCCTTTCACAATACGATATCTTTCCACAGTCCACTGTCATGAACATTCCTTTCACAATACGATATCTTTCCACAGTCCACTGTCATGAACATTCCTTTCACAATACGATATCTTTCCACAGTCCACTGTCATGAACATTCCTTTCACAATACGATATCTTTCCACAGTCCACTGTCATGAACATTCCTTTCACAATACGATATCTTTCCACAGTCCACTGTCATGAACATTCCTTTCACAATACGATATCTTTCCACAGTCCACTGTCATGAACATTCCTTTCACAATACGATATCTTTCCACAGTCCACTGTCATGAACATTCCTTTCACAATACGATATCTTTCCACAGTCCACTGTCATGAACATTCCTTTCACAATACGATATCTTTCCACAGTCCACTGTCATGAACATTCCTTTCACAATACGATATCTTTCCACAGTCCACTGTCATGAACATTCCTTTCACAATACGATATCTTTCCACAGTCCACTGTCATGAACATTCCTTTCACAATACGATATCTTTCCACAGTCCACTGTCATGAACATTCCTTTCACAATACGATATCTTTCCACAGTCCACTGTCATGAACATTCCTTTCACAATACGATATCTTTCCACAGTCCACTGTCATGAACATTCCTTTCACAATACGATATCTTTCCACAGTCCACTGTCATGAACATTCCTTTCACAATACGATATCTTTCCACAGTCCACTGTCATGAACATTCCTTTCACAATACGATATCTTTCCACAGTCCACTGTCATGAACCTTCCTTTCACAATACGATATCTTTCCACAGTCCACTGTCATGAACATTCCTTTCACAATACGATATCTTTCCAAAGTCCACTGTCATGAACATTCCTTTCACAATACGATATCTTTCCACAGTCCACTGTCATGAACATTCCTTTCACAATACGATATCTTTCCACAGTCCACTGTCATGAACATTCCTTTCACAATACGATATCTTTCCACAGTCCACTGTCATGAACATTCCTTTCACAATACGATATCTTTCCACAGTCCACTGTCATGAACATTCCTTTCACAATACGATATCTTTCCACAGTCCACTGTCATGAACATTCCTTTCACAATACGATATCTTTCCACAGTCCACTGTCATGAACATTCCTCTCACAATACGATATCTTTCCACAGTCCACTGTCATGAACATTCCTCTCACAATACGATATCTTTCCACATTCCACTGTCATGAACATTCCTCTCACAATACGATATCTTTCCACAGTCCACTGTCATGAACATTCCTTTCACAATACGATATCTTTCCACAGTCCACTGTCATGAACATTCCTCTCCCAATACGATATCTTTCCACAGTCCACTGTCATGAACATTCCTTTCACAATACGATATCTTTCCACAGTCCACTGTCATGAACATTCCTTTCACAATACGATATCTTTCCACAGTCCACTGTCATGAACATTCCTTTCACAATACGATATCTTTCCACAGTCCACTGTCATGAACATTCCTTTCACAATACGATATCTTTCCACAGTCCACTGTCATGAACATTCCTTTCACAATACGATATCTTTCCACAGTCCACTGTCATGAACATTCCTTTCACAATACGATATCTTTCCACAGTCCACTGTCATGAACATTCCTTTCACAATACGATATCTTTCCACAGTCCACTGTCATGAACATTCCTTTCACAATACGATATCTTTCCACAGTCCACTGTCATGAACATTCCTTTCACAATACGATATCTTTCCACAGTCCAATGTCATGAACATTCCTCTCCCAATACGATATCTTTCCACAGTCCACTGTCATGAACATTCCTCTCCCAATACGATATCTTTCCACAGTCCACTGTCATGAACATTCCTTTCACAATACGATATCTTTCCACAGTCCACTGTCATG
Source organism: Onchidella celtica (assembly GCA_963931925.1). Taxonomy (NCBI): domain Eukaryota; kingdom Metazoa; phylum Mollusca; class Gastropoda; order Systellommatophora; family Onchidiidae; genus Onchidella; species Onchidella celtica. The sequence goes on along the minus strand of OZ007579.1, from coordinate 15,239,207 downwards.
AACATTCCTTTCACAATACGATATCTTTCCACAGTCCACTGTCATGAACATTCCTTTCACAATACACTGGAAAACATCAGTGATATAAATAAATATCCAAATACATCAGCAGTGACAAATATTATTGTTGTCTAAAACAGTGGTTTTAAGGGAGACAGGTGGGCAAAAACGATGAAGGGGGGCATTTTGGGGGGAGTGGGGGAGGGAAAACATAACGGGGGAAGATTTGGAGGCAATAAAAGCAGCCACTGTCTTGTTCCAATATTCCTGTTCTATAATGAATAATCAACACGTGTATTATCACTAATAAGTTTTTGAAATATTTAACATCACAGTGTGTGTGTTGTCTGTCTCCTTGTGACATGTATCTGTAGTGTTTGGGTAGGGATTTGAGGAGGTGGGGGGGGGGGCGTCGATGAAAGCCTGAAAAAAATGCTGAAAATCACTGATCTAAACTAATAGACTGACTCCAAAACGACAAAAAGAACATGCATGTTTCTGTGATTGAAAAGTGAACCTGTCGTTAAAGCACTCTCCCTTTTCATTACCTCCCCCAGACAAAACAATGCTTTCCGTATAAAACAGCAAAACAAATACACAGTGACAGTCAGGGGAAGTTTATAGCCGGCAGTTCAACTGTTTGTTTTGGCCAACATTTCGTTAACATCAACGAAATGTCAGGGGAATCGGGTCGAATGCTCTTTAATTTCAGTTTTATCTTTTTGCCATCTCGGAGGGGAACGTAGTGGGAGTACCTATAGAGAGGGGTTTTCAGCACTTTTTGTTTCGTGACCCTTTTCAAAGTTTTGATCATAGCTCTATGAACCGCCCCCCCCCCCCCTCTCTTTAACTCAACACTTTAAGTACCCCATGCGGCACCCACCATCAGAAATCTGCACCTCCCTTCCCCAGCACTTTAACTACTCTTGTCACCCCCTAGTGCCCTTTCACTTTGTCTGTCTGTCTGTCTGTCTGTCTGTCTGTCTGTCTGTCTGTCTGTCTGTCTGTCTGTCTGTCTGTCTGTCTGTCTGTCTGCCTGCCTGTCTTATACGTTGTCTTTCCATCTCATACACACATACATACAAACTGAAACATACTTATGCATAGACAGACAGACAAGATGAGGAAAAATAGACAGAGAAACACACAAGGCTTACAGAAAGAAAGTGTTAGGTTTTAAAACAAATTTTATTCCTCTCGTGTCTTCCGCCCCCCCTCCCTCCCCACACACACACTTCCTCAACTCCCTTCCCCAACACACCTCCCAAAAATAACCTTGCCCTGACGTCCATGTTTGAAATCCCCTGGTGTCGAGTAACGATGTCACGTGTTGAGGAAACATAACAATTTTGACAACAGCGAAATGCCATTACTTTGAGTGTAAATGACAGTTTTAATTAAGGGCCCACCGAACATCACAAGTTCTACGGTAATATCCTATGCCCCAGATGTTCACCCATCCATTTCACCACACGCACGGGACGAAGCCGAGGAAGTGACAAGCTGTCCTGCCCAGAGAGAAATGGGACCATTCATAACATTCCAGCATGTGCACTCGGGTTTGATGGTTTGACAAGTTCCCCTCCCTCTTCTCTAAGGTTTGAGTTTGAGTTTAGGTTTTACGGCGCTTTGCGCATTTCAATACTTTTTGTTTCGTATCACCCCCCCCCCCCAACCATTCCTATCTGTCTGTCTGTCTGTCTGTCTGACCGTCCGTCCGTCCATCCATCCATCCATCCATCCATCCACCCACCCATCATCTATCTATCTATCTATCTATCTATCTATCTATCTATCTATCTATCTATCTATCTATCTAGCTATCTATCTATCTATCTATCTATCTATCTTTTTGCAATATTGTTGAGTGGGTGACACACGGAGCCAAGACTGTTTTGTCTCAATTTTAATGGGCTGTGTGGACTATGGAGTTGAACGGAACCTCGCCCATTTGTATATGCTGAGAGGCGAAAAGAAGTATTCGTTTACTAAAATGGGCATTGTTTCCATTCCAATCGACAGAAAGTGCTCAAAATTGACACAAACTATATTTTTTTTCTGCCTAAAGAGCGTGCAGAACGCCAACCCCGTAGTTTAAACAAAAAGTTAAATTTAAAGGGTTTAAACTGACTTACACCCCTTTCGCAAAGTCAATAGCGTGTAACTATGAGCTTTGATGCAGGCTTGACATCGTCTCCTCATTGACCTGACGAGTTGTCGAATGGTGTTTTGCGGCATGTTAGTCCACTCTTCTACCAGAGCAACACCCAATTGCTGGAGATTCTTGGTTGCGTAAGTGCATTATAAGCATCTGGCGATCATCATGCATGGTGGTCACGCGAAATGTGTTCCACTCCTAGGTCTGTCGGCTGATGCCCCTGTTGCTTGAAAGCGTTCCCTCAGCAGATTGATTGTGCGATGATGCAGTTAAAGATAGTAGCAACTCGACGGGCAGAAATCCCAGCCTTAACATTCCCAAGGCCCTTCCACGCTCCACTGCACTTAATCTCGGCATTGTGAGGAACACAAAAATTTGGCGTTTTTCTGCAAGGCTTAGGGTAGCCACACAAAGGCCACCGAATTCGGTCACCGAGCCACTGGGCGCTTTAGGTGAGAAGAATTGCATAGAAATACATGTGCTTCAGATATCTCAGAACACATGCCTCGGCAGAAGGACAATGGTATAATAGAAATAATTCAAATGTCCCAGCACACAAGTGTGTCTCAACACCAGGACACTGGGATCATACAAATGTCTAGGCGGATGTCTTGGGATATCAGCATGCCTCAACGCCAGACCTGTGGCATCGCAAAGATACTTCAGATGCTCCAGAAAGTCAGCATGCCTCAAGGTCGGAGCAATGACATAATAGAAATACTTCAGGTGTTCCAGGCCACCAGCATGCCTCAATGACAGGACACAGGCATCATGCACCAACAAATGTACCAGGGCACCGACATGTCTCAACGCCAGGAGTAAATCACTACAGCAATTATTGTGCCACGTGCTAAGCAAAAAAGCAGCAAAAGTATTTCCACAAGTTCAGGATCGCTAGAAACAGGATTTATGAAAAAAAAAAAGTGTGTGTTTGGGGGGGGGGGGGGGGTCCCGTCGTATCTCACTATTTTTCTTTGCTCGAAGAAGGACACAGTGTTGTCTGGTGCACAAATACGTCACCTGAAATGTCTGCTTTCTATCTGTGGCTGGATGAGACCTTTTCCTACTGCATGAAGGTAATACTTCCTCGCTAATGCTTTTTGGTTACGGTATTCCCTATTGGGGTTCTTGCACATGATCCAGATTATGTAAGCAACAACCACGCTGACATCTATCAAGTTCTTGAAAAATTCAACCGGCCAACAATTGTTTGGCGCTTGCACATACACTGGTGTACTAACCAGTCCAGTGATTCCACAACACCTTTGGTCTCATTGTAAAAGAAAACGACTTATAGTTTGTTCTCTTTTGTCCATCACTGTATCATCAGACGAATGCTGTGTTGTGAGAGGTATGTCTACGTTAAAAGTTTGTATCCTGGACGTATACGGATATTAAAAAGTATTATAACATAAAGAAACAAAAGAAAATTTCCCAGAACAAAATTTTAGTGACACCTAGAGATTACTGGTATGCAATTTGAGGAATACAGAAAGTTTAAGGTTTTGAGGTGTTATTGTGCTAATTTTGGCTGAATTTTTTTTAGACCCTTCTGTCTACATTAAAAATTTTGTACCCCGGACACACGGAAAAGGCTAACGGCCACTTTACGACTTTCACAGTTTTTTCGTTATCATACTTTGGGCTGGCTTTCAGCTTTCAGGCCCCCAAATTTGATACAGTCTTGGTGGAGAAGCACAGACAGTAGTAAATGAACGGCATGTTATGTTTTTAAGCCAAGGTTTTAAGAACAGCACGAGAGATGACGAATTGAAACATAAAAAGTCCGCAGGAAGGCCAGAAAGGAAAGGAGAAATATGGGTGCGAAACTGAAATAAAATACTACTGCAACAACTATTGATACAAGTATACATAATTAAAACAAGTGAGGAAAAGAGAGAGGTGAACTCGTGCAAACTGCTATTGTTGACAATCAGAAAAAAAGTGAGGAAAAGAAAAACAGAGAAAGAGCTCGTGTGAACTCGAGTTGTTGACAGCAATGTTTTGAATTATCAGGAAAACAACAACAACAACAAACAAACAAAAATAGAACAAAAAAGTGGCACGGGGACTCCAGCATACACTACCCTACCTAGCACACCGAGTGTGCCGTATGACCATGTAGTTGCGAGAGCACTTTTCCCATGACAAGGACGACCCTGAGCACGTATGTCTCTTATACGGTGCCCCTCAGGGTCAAGGAAGTAGGTTCTAACCCGTATGTTTTGTCCGGCCTACATCCGACCTAACTCCACCCCAACTCTCAATTCCCTTAGCAACGTGTTATGGGAGGAAATCTTGCCAGACCCAAAGCATTAAAGGTCAGTTTGAGCAAAAACTGACCGTGCAAGCACCTTGGTCACGCCGGACCTTAACGTTGCATGGAAAGAGGAGCCAGTGACCACCCGGGTTTCCCCAAAGTGGCTGTTATGTACTTATAGAAAAAACCAGCCTACCTTATATACAGCATGGTCGCAGGTCGACAAAGCTTGTTGGTTCACTATGAATCAATTACAAAGAGAATAATCTTGAATATTTAATCGGTCCTTGCATATATTTACTTCAGAAAAATTTTCAATCTTTAGATTAGTAAGCTTTATGTTTCCATGGACTGAAAAGTATTATTTGAACCACTAGAACGATATTTTTGACATGAAATAGAAGTTTGTAGCTCTCTGCCTTCATTTCCGCCGTGTTAATAATGACAACCATACAAAGATATTTAAGTACTAACTTCCCTTGTCTGTTTGTTTACTGACAAATACGTTTCAATTATCAAAGGTCATGAGATGAACTGTTTTCATAGTGTGTGTCTGATTAAGCGCGATTTCAAATGTTGTGAACACGCCTTATCATGAAGTGGTGAGATTTCCAATGTGAAAATGCAATGTTTTTTGTTATCTTTCTTTATTTTTATTATTTGCTCCTCGTCTAATTGAAGCACTTGTCAAAATAACTTGTGCCTAAGAACCTTTAGGCATTGGACCAGGTCTGTTTTTGGAGTTTACACGGATTTCGAGCACAAGTGAGATAGTAATACAATGTATAAGTTTAAGTCTGTGTCGTTAGTTGACTCAAAGAGAGTCTCAGAAAAACCGATGCAACACAGACTTGACAGTGCTCAACGGCCGTAAAACATCATCTATACTGCGCTGAGCGGGACATTTAACACGATACTAAATGAACCACGCTGCACATCCCACGGTTACCTGCAGCAGCGGAATTTTGCTTTGTTTTCTCTGGTATTTTGTTAATTATAAAAGCACGACATCATAGAATAATACCAATTTAATTATAGCATACCATCAGGCCTGGTCGAAAATTTTCATTATTTTTCATTGTTAACATCTTGTGTGTTACATCCACAGAGGGCAGTCTCACTTAATGTTCATGTGCTATTGATTCCCATGCAAGACGCAAAAGAATGAAATTATCAAACTGTAATGAATTCAGTGTGACAGTTTCAAACCTTTAAATGGGCCCCCGCCCCATAAAACAACAACAACAACAATATTAACATTATTTTGTACTCTATTCTCACTAAATAATAGCATAATGATAATCAAACACCATTATCATCATCATTACCATCATCAACAACAACAACAACAACAATAAAACCAAACCTTTATATTACACAAGCTTATGAAAAACGTAGAGGAGGCGGGGATGAAAGAGGAATGGTTAACATAAAAAAAAACAACAACACCCAATTGGCCAACAACACCAAAGTCATTTGTAGCCTGGTTGTGAAGTCTCTGCTTCGTGGATGGCCACAAACCAGCATTGCATAAAATAATCCCATTAAAAAAAAAAAACAACTTTAAAAGCTTTAACTTTTCTTTTCATAACGAAAGTAAGCACATACTTTAAAAAAAAATCATTTTGTCCCTTGAAATAACGAGGTCTTGTCGGTGTGTTGATAGCGTGTTTGTTGTGAGCGATTTTCACGTTTCAAAAAATTCCAAAAGCATTCGTTTTCACGAGTTCTGATTTCTGAATGTCGCCATTAATAGTAAGGCTCATTTTAAAATCAATTTGATTAAGTTTAATATTTGGAAATGCTTTCCTCAGATCATGACAAAATTATGAAGATAGCCTTACGATTTGGATCCAGCATTTGGAAATGTTTTTCTCATTTCGTGAAGAAATTGTGAAGAAATATTTCAGGTTGGATGTAAAAGTTTTGTGGTCAAAATATTGTGATTTCATTTCTGCGGATGGAAAGTAATAGCTGAGTGTGTCTATTGTGTTTTGTGTTTTGAAATTCGTTTTGTGGATTACTGAATTGTCACACTGTGGATTATTTGATGGCGAAGAACTACTAAAGGTAAGATTTGTTAGTTTAAACTTGTGGAAGGAATACCATTTGAATTACACAACTTTAGGCAGGCACGTGTTTCATGTTCTAAGTGCTAATCGATGAGTAGCGCAGCCTTTACAATAAAAAATATCCATCTAGAGAACTAACTCGCACGGGTGGGAGGGGGGGGGGGGTAGCTCCCGTATGACCCCGCATGACCCCCTGCTCACAGCCGGTTCTAAAGCAGCGTCCTTGAAACATCTTTATTGTGTGACTAAAGGAACTCCTCCCAAAGTATTTACTATATTTGTGTTTTGCTGTATTACAAATGTCTATCTGCTAGACTGTTGAGCCTTCGGGAACATTCCACACATGTCCCCCAGGGTCCTGCTATTGTAGACACATCATCCATCCATCCATCCATCCATCCATCCATCCATCCATCCATCCATCCATCCATCCATCCATCCATCCATCCATCCATCCATCCATCCATCCATCCATCCAACCATCCATCCATCCATCCATCCATCCATCCATCCATCCATCCACTGACTTACCCACCCATCCATCCATTCATCTATTAAGCCACCCCCTCAATCATCCATCCAACCATCCATCCATTCATCCACTCATTCATCCATCCACTCATTCATTCATCCATCTACTCATCCATCCACCTATCCACCCATCCATTCACCCCCCCCCCATTCATCCATCTATCCATCCATTCCTATCCGCCATATCTTGTCAATTTTTGTATGTGTCAACTTTACTCGTTTACCTGCACGTACCTCATTGCTTATGAGGTAGATTCTTACTAGACTGCTCATGCTTTAGATCTGTACGTTAGTTAAGTGAACCTGTGTCTTCGCATACATACCGTTACTCTGTGTGTGTGTGTGTGTGTGTGTGCGTGCGTATGTTCTATATTAGATATTCTACATATTGAGTACATTCCACCGAACAAAAGCACAGGAATCCAGTGTTCGATCGTGTGCCGTCAGAGAGAGAGAGAGGGAGAGAGAGAGGGAGAGAAAGAGAGAGAGCGATACATACATACACACATACACTGAAGATTGAAAGGAGAGAGAGAGAGAGAGAGAGAGAGAGAGAGAGAGAGAAAGAGATACGTACAATGATACATAAATAGAATATTGAAAGGCGAGAGAGATTGAGAGACAGATACATACATAGATTAAAAGAGAGAGGGAGAGAGAGAGAGAGAGTTATATAGATTGAGAGAGAGAGATACATGCATAGATAGACTGAGAAGGGGGAGCTAGTGAGGAGGTATTATATGAATATCTGGTTACTGTTGGGACTTGCCGATGGGGGTGGAGGAATGAGCCCCCTTAGTTTTACTTGGTACAGAGCGGCCTCTCGATCAGTGGCGTCCATGCCTACACAACACACAATCAGTCATTATGTTTGTTCACTTTATATTATGATCAAGGCCTTTTTGCCTCGTTTATGAGGTGCCCACCACTATTCCATCCACATGGTCGAGGATTATCATTCTGAGCCATTGCGTTATTATTATCGTCCACGATCGAAACTTCCCCCGACTGATAATTACACCCAGGGTCTCTGACCAGCATTTGTGTGTGTGTGTGTGGGGGGGGGGGGGTGGGGGGTCCGGGGGGGGGACTCTCTATTTCAGACTGACAGCCGACAGCAAACCCCATCTCTCTCTTTCTTTCGCTCCTCGATACCTATCTGTCTATCTGTCTGTCTGCCCGTCTGTCTGTCTGTTTGTCTGTCTTCCTGCCTGTTTGCCTTTCTACCCATCCATTTGAGTATCTATCTATATATCTGTCTGTCGATCTATTCCGTAAGCCATAAAGTACAGCCAGTATTTGATCACACCAGTTTACAAGTAAGTGATCTCTGTCCTGTTTTCGGAAAAACTTGTATTCAAGTCGTCAGTGAACTTCAGATGAGGCGTTTCCTATTGATTTCAAGTCTTTATGTTGTGCTTAAGTAACTACACGTAATAATATTCTAGACTTTTAAAATAATTTTCATTATGTCTTGTTCAGTGGCGACGCATAAGGGGTGCCACAAGGGGGTTTGCCCCGTGGGTAAAATTCCTAGGCGCAAAAATTTCAAAAGAAAAAGAAAATAATTATAGAATTAATATTGGTATTGACCTCTATTGTTCTCATATAAACATTCATGAGACTTTGGCCTGTCTACATAGATCCTCCACACATACTTTACGACGACAGTAATATTCGGGTCGTATATGACCTGTTCACGAATCCTTCTTTACAGTAAACTGGTCGGTAACTGTAAAGAGAAGATGGTGATTGGGTCTTATACGACCCGACTACTTTAAAGAGGGATTCGTGATCGCTGATTGGGTCATACATAAGACCCGATCACCATCTCCTATAGCTATCGGGTCACAAAGGACCCGATCACGATTTAGCGGGGCCGTGGTCAGAAACCACTGGTCAAGCGGCTATTTGTGTATATTTTTATTTGATACTTGGCATACAATAGCATAAATGAATTTTAGGAAAATTTACAAAATCCAGAACTCTAACTGCATTATATGCAAAATGGCAGCTGTTCAAAATTGGGTCGGGTCATATATGACCCGATCACCATCACACGGGCTAAGCCAATACTCATGTTATCCTTAGGCTGGTGGCACAATGGGTCGAGTATGCCAAGATTGTTTGGACGCCGTCAAAACTCCTCCTGTCTTATCATTCTAAATTATATTCTCTGTATCGTCTCGCTTTCTCCCAGAACAGCATGACCGCTATCGTGTCGACATGCTCCCTCCAAATCTCTTTTGAGTCAGAATGCACTGAGCCAAAACAGCACTGACGCAAATATAGACTTGAATCATTGTGCCGTCAGCCAAAGGGCAGCATTACAATGCACGTAACGGCAGGGCATACATAATTATTTAATGTTTGACCCACAGATCTTTGACAGTCAGAACTTGACGTATTGTCAAACAGAAAAGTGAACCATCGGCTGTTCTGGGTTTGATCTTTCGTGAGATCACAAAGTCATAAATAGCAGGGACAGTGTGTGTGTGTGGGGGGGGGGGGTCTGTGTGTGTGTCTGTGTATGAGTAGAATTTTCATTTCGAAAGTAGTAGAAAGCAAAATGTCAACGAGATCATTATCATTCTGTTTTCTAGTGAAATTTTAAATAGCCTATTAGTTCATTGGTTTCTTGACATTTAACAACCTGCCCCCCCCCTCCCCTCCACACACACAAAGAGCTTTTTGCTCCGGAATGAACATCCGCCCCCTCTCCCCCCTCCACCCCCGAATGTCACCTAACCGTCAGCCTCATTTTAACAGAATGTGTGGATTTCGCGCATATCCGAAGAAGGCATTATACCCGTGGATCCATCTTAGAATTATTTTCATCGCATCTTATCGTCTCTGAAGGAGGCCGAAATTTGATTTAGTACATTTTTATCACATTTTACAAATTCATATTACAGATAGGTATACTTTTGCAGGACGGGCCTTTTCTCGTTGGATTTTTGATTTCGCGTTTATTTGGTGTTATTTGTAATGTCAAAATGGGGCTTTTAAAAGAAAAAGTTGTATGTAGCGAAACCCTGCGTGAGAAATAAAACCCAAACGATACAAAGCAAAGTAAAGAGTAAACATCTTATTTGTTAGTATTTAAAAAGTGGAAACCAACCAAAAAAAAAACAGGCAACGAAAAAAACAACAACAGCCACAACAACAACAAAACCGCGAAAGGAGCAAAATGGAGATTATCGTGCAGACACGCCATTAAACCCAAACTCACATTCACCCCTCCTTCCCCACTACACACACAGTCATGCCTCATGGATTTTATTTTTCCCACGCAAATAATGCTATTTTGGTTTCAAGGTACCAGGAACACGGATTGAGCAATCGCTGGTCCGCCGAATAGGCTTCACCAATTTTACCAAAACTTCCAAAGTTCTGTGACCCTAATCTTGCTTAAGTGAGACAAAACTTTGCATTTCGTACTAGTCAGTTGATATGAGTAGTCTGAGCTTAAGGGTAGCCACACAAAGGCCACCGAACTCGGTCACCGAGCCACTAGGCGCTTTAGGTGAGAAGAATTGCACTATATAATTTCAACAACTGCACACAGAGCCCACCTAGATTCGGTCCGTTTATGTAGTGCAATTCTTCTCACCTAAAGCGCTTAGTGGCTCGGTGACCGAATTCGGTGGCTTTTGTGTGGCTACCCTTACTCATGGCAGGTTGTTTGCCTCACTTTCTCCACTCACCAATCTTTTTGACGGCTGGCCCACATTTAACTAGCTGGGTTTTCCCAAAAATCTTGTTTCCTACTATTAGGTCGATGGCTCACTGAGTCTAGACTGTTTTACGACTGTTTCGCAACTGTTTCGCAACGTCTCTCAGCATGGGAGGTAGGATCGATTAACTAGTCTTCTCAGCTAAGGACGAAAAAATTCGGAGAGGGCCCGTGTGCACATTGCGCACGTTAAAGATACCTTGGCAGTTGGAAATCGAAAAGAGCAGGCCGAACAGGCCGCTGCCCGGGCAAAAATCAAATAAAATTCATCCCTACCACTCCCTCCCCCTCCCCCCTCATCTCCCACCCACCCCAACCCCCGAAAAAAAAAAAACTACGACCGGCGCTGCACTGTGGCGACGACGTGCCTGCTCCAGTTGTAACTGGGTGCAATGACACAAAGGCGAATTTCCCAAATGGGATTAAGTAGATCTATACAAAATGCAAATTCAAATATAAATATTTGATACAGTAAGCTATAGAAGAGCAGTATTTCCTCTGTTCGGCTTTGTAATTACACTACGGTCCTTTAACAACAAATCTTCTTCATTTTGCTCCCCTTCTGCCCCTATTCTCTCCCCCCCTAACCCCCGCCCCCCCACCCCCCGCACCACCACCACCATTCCAGCATTCTTGTCTGCCTATCACTACCAGCATTCTCTCTTAGGTGTGATTAATTTAACCCACAGTGAATATAATATAATATCATTATTTTACACAACGCTGTGAACAAGCGTATTCCAAGAGCATATAAAGAATTCAGATGACGTGTGTTTTTGTGCATGTACGCGATGCTTTTTTATATCAGCTGATGCAAATTGTTTTTGGCGACCTACGGTCTAGGAATGCAAAATGAATTAAGACAGAAGCTTTTAATTAAAACGTTTTAGCGTGCGCTAGTACGTGTGACACTGATAGTCTGACCTGAGGGGAAAAGACAACAACATGAAAAATATGTTGAGGAAGAGAGAACGTGGGCGGGAAAGGAAATACGGGAATGAGGCAAGAGGGAGAAGGGTAGGGAATGTAAACGTGAAAGTGGGAGAGGGACGAAAGTTAGAGACATAGGGAATGTGTGAGGGGAGAGAAAGAATCAATTAAGGAGAGATGGCTAGAGGAGGAAAAAGAGAGGTAAGAGAGGAAACAGGGAACGTGGGATGGAGTGAGAGAATTACGGAGAGATAGTGAGAGAAGGAAAGAAAGGGAGAGGAGGCTTAGGGAATGTGTGATGGAAAGAAAGAGTTCTGGAAAGATAGTGAGAAGAGGAAAGAGAAAGAGAAGTGAGGAGGCAGATAGGAAAAGATTTTAACGATCCGTGGTTGTTTCCATTCTCCATTCTCTCTCTTCCCCCCCCCCTCCCCAAAGAAAAAAAATAAATTACCCCCCAAAACTTGTATATTACATTATCCACTCATTTATTTTTAAAGGTGTGACATTCTTCAGATCACCACTCGAAAGACCTACAGCTTTCTGTGCTCGAAAAATAATGTCATAATGTCTTTTTCATGATCTTCAACACATCGCTATGGTTTGTTCTATCTGCATTTTCTGAAAAACTGGAGATTTTTTGGTATGTAGAACAGGTATAACAAATGTACATCTTGACACTTGTTTAAAATGTGTTGTGGCACTCATCAAGCTGTTTCACAGGTCCAATTTATTCAAACTTTCTACCATGATAGTTACTAAAGCCGCAAATGTTTAATGTCGAATTTCTCAGTTGCGCAAAAAAGTGGCGGTGGAATAAACAAGAAGAAAGGTCGCGATATGTGTGTGTGTGTGTGTGTGTGTGTGCGTGTGTGTGTGTGTGTGTGTGCGTGCGTGCGTGTGTGTGTGTGTGTGTGTGTGTGTGTGTGTGTGTGTGTGTGTGTGTGTGTGTGTGTGTGTGTGTGTGTGTGTGTAAAGTGTTCTCTTTAATTATTACCTTCTGTGTAAATGATTTTTTTTCCCTCACATGATAATTAAAATGTTGAACTGGCCATCCTTCGGGAATTTATTTTTAAATTACAGGGCTTGGTAAACAGAATGCCAATGAGTTATGCAGTATACACATTTTTTTATGTTGGTTTGTTGTTGTTGTTTTTTCTTTTGCCTGGCTGCAATTTTGCATCCAACATTGCAACCGTCCATCACTTATGTGCACTGTCTAAAAACTGGGCAGGGGTTATCGGTCTGTGGGTCCTCAAGACATTTTCCAGGAACCGCAAGCCGAATAAACATGAATTATTAATATAATATTTTTCTCCATATGACACTCTGTCTGTCTGCCTGTCTGTCTGTTTCTCTGTCTGTGTACATGTATGTATCAGAGAGAGAGAGAGAGAGAGAGAGAGAGAGAGAGAGAGAGAAAGGAAAGAAAGAAAGAATGATAGAGTGCGAGAAAGAGACAGAGAGAGGGAGAGAGAAAGACACACACCTACACATGTAGAGAGAGAGAGAGAGAGAGAGAGAGAGAGAAAGAGAGAGAGAGCGATAGATAGATAGACAGACAGAAAGAAAGTTACTTGCTGTTGTTTCTTTCATGGGGAACCCACCTCCCCCGGTGGTCATTGAAGCCTTGAAGCAGTATAGCTAGGAAACCCTTGATCCAACCGTGTACAGGTGGAATTCCACACCAGCTGAACACATCACCATGCATGCACATGTTTAGCCATTCGTCGTCCACATTTGGCAGGCATCAACACGCACATTCGCTACTAATCTGATTACTGCTTTTGTATGCAAATTCTCTTGTGGTGAGACAGATTGTCTCATAGGCCTGTGGCACTCGGGTCAAGTTTGTCTTGTGTCTGTTTTTGTCTCCGTGCGCGAGGTTTGTTTTTCCCCCAGCCTGAACCAGATGCTGATTGGAAGGGAACGAGTTCCTAAACACTGTCAGTCCAAGTCCCATTAATATCATTCAAAAGTTTCTATAAGTTTAATGAAGGAAGTATCTATTTGAGCCACTTGGTCAAATTGGATTTGTTTGCACCGTGAACATTTGGGAAAGTGGCAAGAGCTAGGGTTAGGCTGGCGAGTTAAGTCTGGTTCAGGTTTTGTTTTGACTCCCTGTAAGGACCCATCTTTCCGCCACCTGTGACCCAAGACAATGTTGACGTGCTCGAACTAGTGAAACAGACTTTGGTCTAGTCTCGCCAATGCTCGAGGGCCCCGTTTAAACTCAGCAGTTCATATCTCACGTCAAAACCGAGACGGAACCAGACTTCACTCAGTGTGCCACCAGCCTAAGGATAGCGTTTGGCATGTCGGCCACGATAACGTTTTCGTTCGGGAAATAGCCGTAGTAACATTCTTTGGAAACTTGCCACAGATAGGTCACAAAAAAGTCTGTTGTAAGTATTTTGGCTATAAGCCCAAATTGACTGGAACCGAAAGTAATTAATGTTCTTTTTAGGGGAACATGCTGTTTTACATAGTAAGCTGCGGATTTGCAATGAATACAACTCAGTATTTTTTTCTCTTCTGTTTTATGAATAGGTACGGTCCCCAAACAACAGCTTTTAATTAACTCTTTGCAACGCGTGCGATAAGCCGAATATTCGGCTTGTGCATTTTCGCTTCGCTACGGAAAGCCGAATATTCGGCTCGAGTAGACACCGATTTTCCAACACTAATATCTAAGCCAACTTCTTGAAATATCGAATCCTGTCCGGGTTCACTGATTTTCCTTTTCTTTGATGTATAATGTATTATGTCTTGCGTTTATACTGAGTGAAAGAAAAAACATCTTTGAACTATGTCTAAATTTCAGACTGGATAGTGTTGAGAGTTCCCCGTCCACACCACAAGTTACCATAAAGGCCTGTTTGCACTGGTAGGTTTTTGGAATAGGAAAAAGGAATGGGGGACTGTGTGGGAAGAACCCTCCTCCTTCCAAACATGACCAAAACAAACGATGCGCATCGTTTCTCATTCAGAAAACGGACCAGTGTAAACAAACAACGTTTCAAAGGGGGAAATTGGAAAACAAAAGACGGAAAGCCAGGAGAGTTCTTCCCACACAGTCCCCCATTCCTTTTTTCTATTCCTAAACCTACCAATGTAAACAGGTATTTAGGAATGAGTTAAGTTAAACCCAGAGCAAGATCGTCAGTTTGGGTGAGAAGCTACCGAAGCAGTGATAGTGTTACGCTAGAGGTACCTTGAGTCAAGTTCCTTTTGTCTCGCTGTTTAGTGTGAGATGTGAACGATGGTAATAGACGGGATCTCACGGGCTGGTGAGACTGAAACAAATCTGTCTGTCTGTCTGTCTGTCTGTCTGTCTGTTTGTCTGTCTGTCTGTCTGTCTGTCTGTCTGGCTGTCTGGCTGTCTGTCTGTTTGTCTGTCTGTCTGTCTGTCTGTCTGTCTGTTTGTCTGTCTCTCTGTCTGTCTGCCTGTCTGCCTGTCTGCCTGCCTGCTTGCCTGTCTGTCTGTCTGTCTGTCTGTCTATCTGTCTGTCTGTCTGTCTGTCTGTCTGTCTGTCTCACTAGATGGGGCGTGTCAAAACTGTCTTGAGTCGGCTGTAGGAAAGAGCGACTTCGCACACTGAGTTAAAACGGACGCAGAAAAGACCTGACTCACTGCACTGTCAACTTCAAAGAAATCAAAAGCTCAAGTGGAACGCATCGAGAGCTTAGTTTCTTGTTTGTTCCACTTTTTGCACAACTGAGAAATTCCATGTTAACGTTTGAGGCTTTAGTTATTATGATAAGGAGTTAGAGTAAATTGGAACTGTGAAACAGCTTGACAGGTGCCACAAAGCATTTTAAACAAGTGTCAGAGTGTGCATGTACCTGTTGTACATATCAAAACATTTTCAGTTTTTTTTTTTAGAAAGTGGAGATGGAACAAACGAGAATTGAGATCGGGACTTGTTTGTCGGGGATTTTCTTTCTCTGAGGACTTCGTTTCGTCTAGCTCACTCAAGAGCTTTATTTCTATTCAAGATCCACTTGTCTGTCTGTCTAGATAATACTGCAATCTTGCATCCAGCACTACAACCATCCATCACCTATGTGCATGCACTGCCTAACGCCTGCAGAGGTTGTCAGCCTGTAGGTCGCCGAGTCATTTTCCAGGGATCGCAAGCTGAATAAATATTAATTATTAATATGATAACTTTTTTCTCAGTGACCGTCTGTCTGCCTTATACAAATTCATAAATATACGAATTCAAAACAGTTTTTTTTTCTTTGGCAAGTTATCTGGCACGGCCTCATAAGTATTAATGCGACCTCTCTCAATATCTCAGATTTGTGATAAAGACCAGTGCAAACCGCCTGCGTCAAGGATTGGTTGAAGTGCTGGAAAACATCTGCGCTCATTGCTCATTTTTGTGTTCAGGTCACACCTCTGGGCGCTGCAAAAAAATGAAATAAATAAATAAAAAGAACTAGGCCTGGAACTCTCTCTGACAGTCAGTGTCACGCTTAAAGAGTAATGTCATCCTGCCCTTTGGGATAAAGACAGGAGCTTTAGGAGCCACTGAGTCAATGGCGTGCAGAGGGGGAGACGACCCCGGGCGTCCATTTCATGGGGTATGCAATCAAAGGGTGAAATCAAAATAAAGTTTTTTGAAATTTGAAATTGTCGCTGTTAACTTGGTTGTACAGGCTGCTCTCAGTACCACAGGCTGGTGTGAATGTGGGTCTGTGTTTTAACAAGCGAGACCAGAGTAGAGAACCTGTTACATGTAAATTCTCAGTACTAGGCCGTATACTTGAGCCTTGTGGTATACTATCAAGAAGCTGGTTCAGGGTATCACCAAACCTTTGCACGCCATTGTTAAGAGTAGTGTACCATCAAGTTTTCAGCTGTGTGAGTTGGATCAGACAAATAGACCAAGAAAGCCAATATAAAACAGTATATTTTGGGTATTATGATAATTATTTTCTATGATTTTGTTTATTTCGAGGGAGTTTATTGTTGTTGTTTTTTTTAAAGTCCCAACATTATCGGGAGTTTTAGAGAAAAACAGCTGCCCTAAAAAAAAACCCCACAAAAACCAAAGAACTCTACACGAACACACAGGTCTACACACACATAATATCTCTAAGTCTAATAACACCAGCGACTTAATCATCTACAATAAATGTGAACAGTGATTTTTATCTATCTACCTCTCTAACTATCTGTCTTTTTATCTATTTATCTGTCTTTTTTATCTATTTATCTATCTGTCTGCCTGCCTGCCGGCCTCCCTGTCTGTCTGTCTGTTTGTCTGCATATCTATCTGTCGATCTATCTATCTCTCTGTCTGTTTGTCTATCTATCTATCTATCTATCTATCTATCTATCTATCTATCTAGCTATCTCTCTCTCTCTCTATCTATCTATCTATCTATCTATCTATCTATCTATCTATCTATCTATCTATCTATCTATCTATCTATCTATCTATCTATCTATCTATCTATCTATCTATCTATCTATCTGTCATCTATCTATCTATCTATCTATCTATCTATTTACTAATCTATTTATTTATTCATTTATCTATTTACCTGTTTATTTAGACATTTATTTATAATCTATTTATTTATTTATGTATAAGACATGACCATAATTACTATGGGATATAAGTGAAAACGGACTCTCCGTATTGAATAATTATTATTAGTATCATCATGGCCATTATCATCATTGTTATTATTATCACTATTATTATTGTTATTATTATTATTAACCCTAACCCCAACCCTTCTCACTATAGTGAAAACAGGCACTTCAATATAATATTTAATATTCATTTTGTACCCACCTACCCCTGGTTGCACGGTGCTTCTTCCCAGTTCATTCATAACTTTCCATTTACCATGAACAAGTCGTTCTCCGTTCACCTTTAACCCTGCGAGTCCCAACGTCCCCGAGGGTCACACTTTTTTTCCTCCAACAGCTGACGACGTCGGGGTTTCTAGGTCGCCGAGCGACGCAAGAGAGGCCGCGCATCTTCCCGTACGCACGCGTGATGTGAACCGCGTACAAGAGCGCGCAATGTGAAGTTTTGGAGAAAACGATACAGCGGCTTCTTCTGTAGCTAACTAGGTCGAACAGCGTAGTGTAGTGATATTTCTGATGCCTGCACTTTAAGAAGAAAAAGCGAAAATCAACATGGAACCTTGGCATATTTGTGTGTTCCTGCGTAACTTGAAAGTGTAACAACACGTGTTGTCGCTTCAGTAGAAGGGAATAGGTTACATTTTACATTCCTAGATCTGTGTGCTGGAAAAAATAGCTGTAGGAAATTATATGTGTGAGAAATCTTTCAGCTACGGACGTTTTTATTCTCCAAGGATTGTGCAAATTTTTAAAGTATTTATTCAGATTTGATTACTGTTGTAAGTACAAAGAGTTAAGTAAACATGATTGAATAGGGTTTGGAGATTCGATCGGACAGGTGAAGTTTCACTGGTGTAATGTAATCGAATTAAAAGAATTATAAAAATGTCCGATATTAAACATATAATTTCTTGCAATGATATTTATTATTATAGATATTACCAGTTGTTCGTCTTTTTTTATATAACTTTTTTTTATTATTTAATTACTTAATTACCAATATTGTTGAAATACTATATTGAAAAGGGGGCTGGGGATGAGGGGTATATTCTTACATACACATACCGGTACAGAGTTTGGTCAAATCTAATCTTTACATAAGGATTTAATTTTGTCTGAGTGAATTTAATTATAAACGACCAACAGAACAGCCTAGTCGCCTATGCCCAGGGTGGCAAGCACAACAACATGCTTTCCTCTGCTTATGATTCTCGCATTGCATTGTACGCAGTGATCAGTAATTAATGCTGCACCGGACCGGAAATTGCCAACAAACCTACAGAAATATGACACCGGAAGAGGGAATTTTTTTTTGGTTTTGCTGTTTGTCTCTTTAACATAACCACCGACAGGAAAAGTTCGGGTTGTTTCATCGTACACACAGGATACCGAGACGGTTTAATTCGCCAAATTCCGTCGTGGTCTTGCGGGCGTATCACCCATGTCAACAATGCAACAATTCGCACCATAACCCTTCATAATTGAACGAAAAAGGCTAGTACCACTCATAGTGTTTATATGCGCGCAAGTTGTGGACATGTAGTGAAAGAAGGAGTGGTCAGTCTCGGCATTCTGTATGATCTCGGGTTTGACCGTTAAACACGATGTGCAAAAGGTAGGCTAGCGCTAAACTTTGAAAATCGTCACTGCTCTACGATAATGATAATTATGTGACAGACTAAAGCAAAAACGGTAGCATGTCCTGGGAGTTCTCAGCGTAAGTTGTGGGAGTTGTTCTTATTTAAATGTAAACTAGATAACGTACCGGGCATTGCCCGAAATAAAACCGGTGTCCCCCCCCCCCTCATCTCTCTCTCTCTCTCTCTCTCTCTCTCCAATAATTCAGTCTTTCTCCAGAACTCATGCACGCCATGACCCTGCACACCAAACAGAACGCTTGAAATTGTCACTATTTATGACATGTACGATACTGAACTACAGAATGGCGCCAAGATGGAGAACGAAAATTTAAACTGTTGACAGCACGATGAAACAATGCATAAATCTATAAATTGGAAAAAAAAAAAAAACAATTAAAAAAAAAAAAAGAAACAACAACCGAACTTCGGTGCACCCTCCACGGCATTTGAAATCCACATGCAGAATTTGATCACTGTAGGTGGCCCCGTAAGAAAACCGTTTGCGTTCAAAGGCGGAGAATTTTTTAATTATATTAGGTCTATAGATAAATAAGATGGTAATATTATTAACGTAAACTACCTCTACCACTGCCAATGTTTCAAGAAATGTTAACATATCGGGACCGTAGTTCTTGTTCGCTCAATCTACATTTTTCTGAAAAACTGGAGATCTTTTAACATGCAGATGAAGTACACTGTATAACAAATACATGCTTTGACACTTGCTTAACCTGCATTGTGACACTTGTCAAGCTGTTTCACAGAATCGATTTATTTTAGGTCCTAATCGTAATACCTAAAGCCACCAACGTTTAACGCCGAATTTCTCAGTTATGCAAAAAGGGGAGCTCGAACAAAAAAGAATCAAGGTCGCGATTTGACTACTACAGTTTCACGTCCTTTGAATGGCAACACTCGAGTCACATTGAGTAATATGTAAAATTAAAGTATGAGATGGTAACTGGCTATCGCTGACGGCAGCACTGATTCGTCAGCACTGAGATCAACTTCCGATCTGACGAACTGATTATTCCAGGATTCTGTTCATACGTGGTCAAATTGCAGTTCTAACTAGTAACCGTTGTTAATGATTAAGAACAGAATTCTGGCACATGTCTATCCATCTATCTATCCATTCATTTATCCGTTCATCCTTCCATCCGTCCGCCAGTCTGTCAGTCCGTCTATCCATCCGTCCGTCCAATCACCCACCCACCCATCCATCCATCCATCCATCCACCTATCCACCCCTCCATCCATCCATCCGTCCGTCTGTCCAACCATCCATCCATCCACCCACGCACCCATCCATCCATCCATCTGTCTGTCTGTCTGTCTGTCTGTCTGTCTGTCTGTCCGTCCGTCCATCCATCCGACTGTCTGTAAGTCTGTGTGCCTGCCGGCCTGCCTGCCTGCCTGTCTGTCTGTCTGTCTGTCTGTCCATCCGACTGTCTGTCTGTAAGTCTGTGTGCCTGCCTGCCTGCCTGCTTGCCTGTCTGTCTGTCTGTCTGTCTGTCTGTCTGTCTGTCTGTCTGTCTGTCTGTCTGTCTGTCTGTCTGTCTGTCTGTCTGTCTATCTTGCTATCTATCTCATGACATCTGTAGTAGATTCGCTATTTTAAGTTCTCAAAGGGCATAAAGAGATTTATCAGACTGTCAAGCCATCTTTAGTGTATTTCAATCACCGGCGAACGTAGTCAGATGTAAGCAAAAACCGACACAAAGATTAGAGACATTCTCATCTCATGATTAACTTAGACCTTTCAGATCATGACGTTTTTGACTTAGAGGATTATTTCATAATGATTTATTAGTTCATTAATACACTGGGCAGAGGCGTACAGTGTTTTGCTGGCGTAAGCAGGTAGCTTGGTGTGTGTATTATTTATGTAAGAGGCTTGTTTTGTTGTAAGATATCGTGAACTTAGTTCTTGTGTGCTCTATGTCCATTTTCTGAAAAACTAGAGATCTTTTAGTTATGTAGAAGAGGTATGACAAATGAACACTTTGACACTTTTTCAAAATGCATTGTGGCATTTACCAAGTTGTTTCACAGTTCCGATTTATTCTAGCTCCTTATCGCACTAGTAAAGTCGCAAATGTTTAACGTCGAATTTCTCAGTTGTGCAAAAAGTGGACTTGGAAGAAACCAGAAGTAAAATGGCGATATATTCTGCAGGGTTATCATTATAACAATAAATTAACCCTTGTTACGCGGATCGGGTAAATTTTCAAACCCGGTGGCGAACTGATTCATGTCAGTTTTACGTCTATTTCGATTCAATACGCGAGGCCCCTCTTTCCGCCGGCTGAACCAAGACAGTTTTGTCGCACCTGAATTAATGGGATGGACTTGTTTTATTCTTGACAGTGTGCGCGGTCTCCTTTAACTAATAGCTCACATCTCACATTAAACCGTAGTAGATTTCCTTCAGTGAGCCAATAAGCAATCTGGGTTTTGAATGCGGCACTGGTGCACATGCATTGGTTGTTTTAAATGTACTAGACTCGGGGAATACACAGATGTGGTTTCTAAAGCTGACTTTCGATCGACAATGTGTAAATGAGGCGCAGGACGAAATTTCCTGTCATACTGTTTAATTCTACTAGAAGAAAATGCGTCTTTTTTTTTCCGGCTCAAAATGTCGGTGCACTTCCTTCTGTTCAGTCAATAATGGGCAAAAAGAAAAAGCTGTGTGTAGCAACTGATGCATTTTCATTGGTTGTTTTAGGTGTACTTCTGTTCAGCTCAGTTCTGGCTCAAAATCAACTAAAGTATTAAAAATAGAGCGAACTTCAAGACCTTTTAAAATATGCCCACGTACTCTTTTTGGTCTTCCAATGCGGAATCTGATATTTTGTAGAATTTAAGGCTCAGCGGTCAAAAAGCCTTTCATAACTACATTGAAGACCTTACTTCCTTTATAATATCATTTCTCAAAAAACCACACCGATTCTCAAAAGTTTTTCGTATTAATCCCAAGTGCAACACGATATTAAATTTTGAATACAGCACTATGGGGCGTCTCTCCAGACAAATGTAAGCATACTTTTTACATTTTATTAACATAGTGTCAGTGAAGACACTTCCAAGATTTTTACTGAAAGTCTTGCAATTATTTGAGATATCCCATGTGTTCAAACTGATAGCCATTCGGGGCTAGACACTGATGACAAGGCAGTTCAATTGAGTTGCAAAGAACATTCAGCAGACTATTTGTGTGTACATTTTTTGAGACAACAGTATATTTTATTGATAAATCTTAAAGTATATTGCCTCACGAGCTTTCAAAGAGGCTAAACACTGATACCATTTCCGATTTTAATGTATAACTGGATGAAGTCAGTGTGCATGTTCTCTTTCTTCAGGGAAAGTGAGAAGTGTGCTAAAAATAAAACTGAAGTGTAGTTTCGTATAATGCACAGCTCCTCAGCTTAGCAATGAAGTCAAGTATTTCAAATAGGAACAAAATGAGTTACGTCTCTTCAGTACTAGAAATTCATACATTGGGAACGTTATGCTGTCTATTCATATGGAGTTTTATGGAACACCTGTTGTGCACGGCCATGGGGACTCACCGGTATGAAGGTAAGTGTGGGGAGTGAATGATTGGTTGTTGAGTTCATTCTGTGAGCGCTGTGGAATGTTATGATTTTAACATGTGGATAGCGCATGTGGGATATGGGTAGAGCGAGAGGAGCAGCGGTGTGCTTAAGGAAGGGGTTTTAAACCTTTTGTTCCTGAGACCTCCTCCCCCGCCCCCCTCCTCCCCCAGAAGGGAGCAAGACATTTTTAAATTGGGGGGGGGGGGGGCGAGGTTCTCTCAATCTCTCTTTTTCTCTCTTTCTCTCTCTCCCTCTCTCTCTGTCCGTCTCACTCTGTCTTTCTCCGAGCATTGTGTGAGATTCTCTTTCTCTCTCTCTCATTCTTTTAATCTCTCTCTCTCTCTCTCTTTCTCTGACAAGGTAAGTGTAGGAGGTGGTTCCTCCAGATGAACTCTAGGAGCGCTGAGAATGATGTTATTGTATCATATTAATTACATAGAGAGAGAGAGAGAGAGAGAGAGAGAGAGAGAGAGAGAGAGAGAGAGAGAGAGAGAGAGAGAGAGAGAGAGAGAGAGAGGAGAATGTGAAGTGCTTAAAGCAGGGGTTTTCAACGTAGAAACACTAACCCCCTCCCGCTCTCCCCCTGAGTGAGAGGGTCGCCAAGGCAATTTTGGAAATGGAGCGGAGGCCTCTCTCCCTCCCTTTACGTGCTTTTTCATTCTCACATTCTGTTCATTTTTGTGCTCTTTCCTCTGTCTGCCTGTCTCTCTCTCTCTCTCTCTCTCTCTCTCTCTCTCTCTCTCTCTCTCTCTCTCTCTCTCTCTCTCTCTCTCTTCTCCGGGTCAGGTCTGGAAACTGAATTCTTCTTTGTGTGAAAATGTGAATCTTAGTGACATTTTCATGTGTGGTAAATTCACGCCAACAGATAAAGGTGTGTATGTGTGTGGGGGGGGGGGATGTTGAAAAATGATGACTGTTGCTGGCAATTACAAGTTATATTTATTGCATATTATGGTAAGTAATTGTACAAGATGTAGTAGGCAGCAAGGAGCGGGGAGAGTGAATGACTGAGTGTTTTTGTTTTTGTTTTTTTTCAAATGTTTTTCAAAGATTGTTTGCGTGATTCTTCTGCGGCCTTTGAATTGGCCGTCGGACCTACAATCAACTTAAACTCTCTTCTCTGTCTTGCAATCTTTGAGACCATGCATGTATGTCTGTTTCTTTCTCTCTCCATGTGTGTGACTGAGCTTGTTTGTGTGTGTATGAGTTTGAGAGAAAGGGTGAGAAAGAGAGAGACAGAGAGAGAGAGAGAGAGAGAGAGAGAGAGAGAGAGAGAGGGCGAGAGGGGAGAGAGGGAGGGAGGGAGAGAGAGGGAGGGAAATAGAAAGAGAGATATAGAAAGAAAGAGAGAGAGAGGAGAGAAATGGAGCCAGAGAGAGGGAGACCGAGAGAAAGGGAGATGGATAGATAGACAGAGACAGAGAGAAAGGGAGATAGAGATATAGATAGAGACAGATAGAAAGAAGGAGGGAGAGTAAATTGGGAGAGGGGGGAGGAGGAGGAGTTATTTAATTCAAAAGCACGTTATTTATTTTCTTAAAAGGGGCGAGGCGCCGTCATAGATGAGGATCAGAACATGACAGAGGACTCTCCAAGCAGGAGCGTCTGAAAACCTCCCGTAGGGGAAAATACCAGAGACGGCGGTCCGGGAAATGTGATAATAATATAATTTACTTGCTTACTTTATGTTGTTGCAGTTGTTGTGCTACTCGTTTCAGCTGAACGTGATGTATTGTTGAATCCTGGTCTGTCAAAACGTTTGGCTGGCAAATAGATTATACTGTGCACTGGGTTGGAAATGTTTGTTCTCTCATACACATGCCCGCTTGGGGGTACACATTCACAGAGCGAGAGAGAGAGAGAGAGAGAGAGAGAGAGAGAGAGAGAGAGAGAGAGAGAGAGAGAGAGAGAGAGAGAGAGAGAGAGAGAGACGCTCACTGGCATAATCAGACAGAAATGAAAATGTTCTGTCTCTGTTTTCTATCTCTCTCTCTGTCGCGCTCTCTCTCTGACCTTTCTTTACTCTCTTTCCCCTTCTCATTCTCTCTGTCCTCCTCCCCGCCTATCTCCCGTTTTCTCTCTCCTCTATGTCTTCTCTCTCTCTTTCTCTCTCTCCCCCTCTTTCTCTATGACACACATACGAACAAAATTCTATTTAAAATCAAATTTTTTCACCCAAAGACATATCAGATTAAAACTCCTTGTCGCCACAATGTTTCACGCCAAACCATTGCTGTACTATCCATCAATTTGGGACACGTTGGTCTAGAGGCAAGGTGCTCGCCTCTCGTGCCGAAGGTACCGGGTTCGATTCCCGGGCGGTGCAGTCGATGCAGGCATTTTGGAATTTGGGGATTTTTTTTCATATTGTCCTGTCCCTGATCCTAAGGTAGGTAGGATCGAGCACTTTGTCTTCTTATATAAGCAAGACACCTTGGTAATTGGAAATTGAGAAAAGAAGGCCGAACAGGCAGTTGCCCCGGGCAAAACTAAAAAAAAATATATAAATGACTAATCCCTGCCACTCCCTCCCCAGTTCTAAAAAATAGAAAAGGCCGACCGGCGCTCCACTGTAGCGACGACGTGTTTGCTCCAGTCATAGATATACACTACTAGACGGTTCCAGTTCTAACTGGGCTGCAATGACACCGTGGCAAATTTCTCAGATTAGATCAAAGAAGAATACAAAATGAAAAAAAAAAAATGCACGAATTCTCCCTTTTACTGAGGCAATATATTGTGTTTTTCATTCAGTTCTTATTTTTCATCTCCACATTCTTGAATGTGTTGCATTCTTGATCTGCAGATTGCGTAAAGAATTTTATCTTAATTAAGAAATCCGATTATCCAATTTTCTGTTATCCGGCCCCTGAACACACAGGATTTCCCATAACTCTGAATGTTTCACACACAAAGGGAAGAAACCTGAACAGCTATTTGAAAACCTTTTTTTTTTTTTGGTTTCAACATGTTTTATTTTTCACTGAATATCGTCAAAATCTTGTACGCGGGGAATGATACAAAACAAGGGAATAGAAAGAAGATGAAACTGAAAGAATAAAAAACAATGAGAAGAAAAAGATTAAAAAGCCTACAGACAGACATACAGACAGACGGACCGACCAACAGACCTTAAGACAGAGAGAGACCAACGAATCGATGGTCTGAGACAGACAGAAGGACAGAAAGGTGGACAGACAGACAGACAGATTGTCAGACAGACAGACAGACGAACAGATGGTCAGACACACAGACAGACAGACAGACGGACAGAAAGTCGAACAGACAGACGGTCAGACGGACCGACACACAAACAGAGAAACAGACAATCACACACACAGACAGGCAGACAGACATTCAGACGGTCAGACAAACAGACAGACAGACATACATACAAATAGACAGACATACATACAGACGGTCAGACAGACAAACAAACAGACATACAGACGGTCGGACAGACAGACATACAGACAAATATACACACAGACATACAGACAGACATACGGACAGCCAGACAGACTGTCAGACAGACAGACAGACATACAGACAGTCAGATAGACAGACGGACAGACTGATACACAAGCATGAACCACTGAACCACCTTGGTGCACTGGCTAAACGAATCATTTCTTCCCAGAAATTTTGAAAGAATAATACTTTGCTACGTTTTATCATCCTTAACTTTTTCAAACTTAGACTGAAACAACCAGAACGACATAGCTCGGACTCATTAGCAAAATATCCTTGGCGTTAAAACGAAACAGATGTACATGCATACATGCAGAATAACTCCTATCATAATTATCTTAATCTAATTACACCCGTAATTTCATTTCACGAGAGAAAAAGAAAACCCGCAGCACTTCATTTCGAGAGAGGTTAAACTATCGTAACTCCATTATTTGTTCTTTAATAGGGGTATTTGGTATCCTTGAGCCCTGGGCAGTCCGCAGCTTGTGTTATAAGTTTAGGTTTAAGTTCTGAAAACTAAGGGTTAAAGAACGTTTTTAAACTGTCGAAACTATTAAAATTAGTGTAATAAAGAAACATATTCAGTTTTCTGCTTCTCCTGGAAAAAACTTTTAAATTAAGATTATTTGCCATGCGGCCCTCGATTTTTTGTGTTTCGTGGCAAATGAGTTAATTTTTTTTAATGTTTCTTTTTTTTTCCTTTTTCTTTTTTTTTTTAAGAGCTCAGATTGAAATGCGATTTTGAATGTATTCACTCAGTGATCACTAAATAATGTTTCTTTTTTTTTTTCACTATATATCTCTACAATAATAAATTATTCTCTTCAATTGCGTCTTTGCCGGAGTAACGAATATTAGTATGTAATACAAACAATCGTGTGAGGTCACAGCGGACAGTGGTACAAAGTGATGAAGGTTAAAAAAAAAACCCAAACAAAGTCGACACTAAGATTTTAGTATTTGTCATGGCAAATGGGTTTAATTCGTATAAAATCTTGATTTTTTTCGTTTTTTTTCTTTTTTCCAGTTGCTTTAACACATTTTTCTGCAATATTCTCTCTCTCTGTTGGGGGAGTAATGAGTATATTGGAATACAAAACAAGAATTGTAGGATCACAGTGGGCCTATGCATAAACAGGCGAAGATCCATAGTGAATGGAAAGCTTGTTTGATTTTCTTTTTCATTTATATTCCTTTGAAATTTATTGTATGTGTGTGTGTGTGTGTGTGTGCGTGCGCGTGTGCGTGTGCGTGTGTGTGCGTGTGCGTGTGTGCGTGTGTACTTCTGAGGCGCGGCTTTACCAAGTATTATGCGGTTTTTGTTTTTTTGTCACCATTTCAAGAGTAGTGATTTTAGAGTAGTTGTTGGCCTATGTCTGTCTATCTATCTGTCTGTCTATCTATCTATCTAGCTATCTATCTATCTATCTGTCTATCTATCTATCTATCTATCTATCTGTCTGTCTGTCTGTCTGTCTGTCTGTCTGTCTGTCTGTCTGTCTGTATGTCTGTCTGTCTGTCTGTCTGTGTCTGTCTGTCTGTCTGTCTGTCTGTGTTTGTGTGTGTGTGTGTCTGTCTGTCTGTCTGTCTGCCTGTCTGTCTGCCTGTCTGTCTGTCTGTCTGTCTGTCTGTCTGTCTGTCTGTCTGTCTGTCTGTCTCTGTCTGTCTGTCTGTCTGTCTGTCTCTGTCTGTCTGTCTGTCTGTCTCTGTCTGTCTGTATGTCTGTCTGTCTGTCTCTGTCTGTCTGTCTGTCTGTCTGTCTGCCTGTCTGTGTTTGTGTGTCTGTGTGTCTGTCTGTCATCTGTCTGTCTGTCTGTGTCTATGTGTCTGTCTGTCGTTCTGTCTGCCTGTCTGTCTCTGTCTGTCTGTCTGTTTGTTCCTGTGTGTGTGTCTGTCTGTCTGTCTGTCTGTCTATCTATCTATCTAATCTATCTAATCTATACATCTATCTAATCTATCTATCTATCTCATCTATCTATCGATCTATATCTATCTACCTATCTATTTATCTGTCTGTCTGTCTGTCCGTCCGTCCGTCCGTCCGCCCGCGTGCCCGCCCGACCGCCGTCTATCTATCTGTCTGACTGTCTGTCTGTCTGTCTATCTATCTATCTATCTGTCTTGTTGGTCACCTACAAACCCATCCACCTTTCTATCTACATATCGTTGAAGTTTATTCCTTTTTGTATTCTTATTTTTGAAACTCTTCCCATGCCGACCAGATCTCCGAGTCTAACTTATCTCTCTCAGTTTATCCCACTTCCATTCTCTTTTACATCATAAAAGTTTGGCCGGTGTTATAATTTTCGAGCAATTTGATAGATTATAGCAGGTGCTCACATTTCATCATCTTCAGTTA
>OZ007579.1:15170834-15200834 GCA_963931925.1 Onchidella celtica | reverse complement strand
CGATTCTGCTGTTCCATCCCTACTCTCAAGTTCTGGGGTCTGACAGACACCATACTTTCAAAGAGGATTTTATTTGTAGGATTTTATTGTCATACCTTGAGAGGTAGCCTACGTCCTTGGGTCTCAGATACACCACACTCCTAAAGAGGATTTTATTGTTGAGCCTGCGCCTATGGGGGCTTTGCATTAGCGTAATCAAGTCTTATCAAGTACACACAACAACACATTGCAACATACACCTAACACCACATTGCACGGTTTACAAAGAACAGCAGCGCGATTATAATTGATGATCCCCGGCCTTGATGACGGGACCAAGGAATTGGTATTTCTCCTTTTATTTTCAAAAGCCTTTACAGTAGGGGACACGTTAGTGTAGAGGCAAGATGCTTCTTTCCCATGCCAAAGGTACCGGGTTCGATCCCCGGTCGGTGCAAGCATGTTGGAATTTTTAGGGGCAAAAAATTCCTGTCCCTGATCCTATGGTAGGTAGGATCGGGCACCTAGTCTTCTCGGATAAGGATCAAAAACTTGGAGGAGCCGTTTGCACGTTGCGCACGTTAACCTTGTACTGCCCAGCCTTCCATGTCTGAAACACTTCACCAGAGCCCAATGTTCTACAATTCCATGATAAATATTTATGTTACTGCATTCATTTGACCGTCTTAAATTAGTTTTCCAAGATCCAGAAAATGTGCTGGCCAAGCGACTATATGTCTGGACAATAGAAAGTTAAAGATACCTCGGCAGTTGACAGTCGAGAAGAGCAGGCCGAACAAGGCCTGGCAAAACTCTAAAAAAATCTAATCCCCACCACAAAATTTATACACACAGAAACAAGAAAAAAAAAAAAAAGAAAAACGAGGAAAGTGAAGTGTAAACGTCGAGAACAGCGAACCTAATAAAAATAAAGATTAAAACACAAAGCCTTTTCAGAAACCAAAATATCCGATTCCTGACGAAAGAAACGTATCTGTCTAGGGCAGGTGGGGTAACAGGCAGCTGGCTTCTGTTCAAGGCTCGGGTGGCCTTGTGCTGAATTGCTCGCCGTTCAGGGTCTGGTATGCGTAATTGAAATCCTGCCAGGAATCAGGAAAGGTCTCTTTTTTTTTTTTTCTTTCTGTACTTTCCACATTTTTCCGTGTCACAAGAAATCTCCTGGCTGAGACACAAAGAAAAGGATAGCTAGAAATTGCTCTGTGAGAACAGGAGAAATCTGCTAACAGAGCTCAGGTAAACAGTGCAATATTAGTAATAAGTATTAGGTGTTAATTAGTAAGATATCTCCACCCCTCGTTCTTTTCTATATATCTATCTATCTGTCTGTCTGCTCGCTTGCCTGCTTGTCTGCCTGACTATCGATTAAATGTGTCTATCTCGCGTCTATCTGTCTATCTGCCTATTTATATATCCATCCATCCATCCATCCATCCATCCATCCATCCATCCATCCATCCATCCATCCATCCATCCATCCATCCATCCATCCATCCATCCATCTATCTATCTATCTATCTATCTATCTATCTATCTATCTATCTATCTATCTATCTATCTATCTATCTATCTATCTATCTATCTATCTATCTAACTGTCTCTATCTATCTATCTATCTATCTATCTATCTATCTATCTATCTATCCATCCATCCATCCATCCATCCATCCGTCCGTCCGTCCGTCCGTCCGTCCGTCCGTCCGTCCGTCCGTCCGTCCGTCCGTCCGTCCGTCCGTCCGTCTGTCTGTCTATCTATCTATCTATCTATCTATCTATCTATCTATCTATCTATCTATCTAACTGTCTCTATCTATCTATCTATCTATCTATCTATCTATCTATCTATCCATCCATCCATCCATCCATCCATCCATCCATCCATCCATCCATCCATCCATCCATCCATCCATCCATCCATCCATCCATCCATCCATCCATCCATCCATCCATCTATCTATCCATCTATCTATCTATCTATCTAACTGTCTCTATCTATCTATCTATCTATCTATCTGTCTGTCTGTCTGTCTGTCTGTCTGTCTGTCTGTCTGTCTGTCTGTCTGTCTGTCTCTCTGTCTGTCTGTCCGTCCGTCCGTCCGTCCGTCCGTCCGTCCGTCCGTCCGTCCGTCCGTCCGTCCGTCCGTCCATCCATCCATCCATCCATCCATCCATCCATCCATCTATCTATCTATCTATCTATCTATCTATCAATCTATCTACCTATCTATTCAACTCACATTCTCCTATCCTTTTTTTTCCCCCGCATCTTTCATTTTATCTCTCCCATTATCTTCAATCCACTTATCTCATTACTCTCCCCCCCCCCCCCCCCAAATTCCCTCACCCCTCCAGGATGAATGACTGCTAGGACTAACTCACCCTCCCCTTACACAACCCCAGAAATCTACCATTTTCTCCAGTAATGAATCTCGAACTGCCTGGCGCCCGCCCCCCAAATTGTATCTTTCAAAGAAAGTAGGTTAGCGAATATATAGCATTTCTCTGTGACCTCGACCAAGATAGTGCGTGCCTAAAAGGAGACAAAACTAGTATTACTCCCTGGCGCCGTGCCTTGAGAGAAAACGGTACAGGCCAAAATCCCAAACTTTTACAAGAGATGCAGAAATTTATCTGATTATAAAAATAATTGTAATTTTAAAATGTGGCGGGTGTAATTATGGTGCAATGTTGCGCGCCTCCCCCCCCCCCCCCCCCACCCCACCCCCCCTCCGTTTTTTTTTTTCTTCTTTGCTCAAGGCTGCAGCCTGAGTGACAGTTTCAAAAATCATAAAATTAATTTTCTCAAGTGTCAATTAATCTAACATAATCACTTTTTGTGACGAATTATCAAGTGTTTTTTGAAATTTCAGGCCTTAAAAAAAAAAAAGTTGTGAAAATGTAAAATGTGTCGGGTTTTGTGTGTGTGTGTGTGTGTGTGCGTGCGTGTGTGCGTGTGTGCGTGTGTGTGATCCCTGTTGATATGCCCACCGCATGCCAGAAACTGCTCCTGACAGGCGTTCAATGCGGTGCGTGCAATTTCTCAGCGCAGAAATAGCAAGACTGCTGGTTATAATGAGCAACTTCCTGAATGAGAGAGGGAGGAGAGTGGAAGCGCAGGTATACAGTTATGCCGGGTTATGTCGGGTCTTTCCGGGTCTTGCCGGGTACTTCATCTAAATTAAATTTTAAAATATATATATATACATATGTAAACAAAAACGTTTCGCTTTGCACCCTGATTTATTCTTTGTTTAATTTTCATTTTGTGACGACAAAAAGAAACTATTACTAGTGTAGTACGTATTCGTATATAAATGAAATAGATGAGTATATTAAAATTTTATTCTATGAAATGATGTTAAAATGTGAATTTGACCAAAAGTAGTCTTGTCCACAGCATCAGATTCCGATCCGCTATTTTTACCGAAAATGACGTATGAAAAACTCTCTTTGCCTCTATAGTGGTGAGGAGCGGATGCTGTTGACAAGTATACAGAAACACGTTTTTTTTTCTTTTGCATACGTCATTTTTCCGTAAAAATAGTTGAGTTACGCGGATGCTGCAGACACAACCATTAAATCGGCGAATGCGGTGTTTTTCCGAAACATGGTAGAATTGTGAACAAGATGAGGTGTTTGAAGTATGAAGTAGTGGTAACGGAATGGATGGAATCGAGTATTTTGCGAGGAGCAAATAAATATGCAATAGATAGCAGAGACATTCAGAAAAAAATAAATTATCAACTATGGACTCGTTTTAATTTTAAATGAACTGACATCTGAACTATGAGGCTCTTTATTGGAGTGGCACTTGTGTATATTGGTACGTTTCCGGGGAATCGACTTCAAGCTTTTGAAGTCCGTGTGACAGGCATCCACTTGAATTCTGGTGCTTAATCAAGGTGATCGTTTTACAAGGGGGCTAGCATTTGTACAGGATTTTACGAACCAATTAGGAAAAGTAGTTCTGGGGAAAAAAAAATTGAACCGGCATACAAATCAAGTGCATCCATCCATCCATCTATCCCTAGCTCCCTTCCTCCCTCCAAACATCCATCCGTCCATCCATCCATCCATCCATCCCTAGCTCCCACCCTCCCTTCAATCATCCATCCCACCATCTATCCATTCATCCATCCATCCATTTCACCCATCCCTTATCAAACATCTTAGTATTTTACAGTAACTATTTCAGCGTATCATTCCAGTCATTTCAAAGTGTCGATGCACTAGCAAAGAGACTCGCTTCTGTAATTATCGTACTCATATTTTATTTGCCACATTACTGCCCGAGCTTTTTTCTTATTTTTGTTTGTTATTTTTCCCCATGGTCTGAATTAACCATGTAAATTTCCCTGTAAAACATTGCCTGCATAATGGCATCGCATAATATGCAGAAGAATAACGAAGATTATGAGTCTTGAAAAAGCCCATTAAGGCCACAATCCTCAGAAATTAAAGCCGATTAAATTGCTAAAAAAAAATCCAAGAACATCGGACAACTGAAATTAAATAAATTCTCCCAATCTTGACGTAAAGATATAATAATGAAGGTATAATAATATAACCTGCTATTATGTAAAGCACACCTTGTACGGCTTGGATAATCTATGGCAGAGAAAGTCACAAATCCCAAAGTTTCTGCACCTTTTAACCCCACAGCCTTTCATAAACATTCAATTAATTTGCCGCTAATCTCCACTGCCCCCAAAAAATCAATTAAGAAAACTATGTATGCAGAGCTATTCGGGCCATTTAACCGAAACACACATTGTTTTGTTAGTTGTCAATTGGTCGCCAATTTAGAAAAAAAAAAAATGTAGTAACCGTGTCCCCGAGAAAAAGTTTGCTCTAGCTGATTAGCTAACATAATTCATGAGCTGTGTTTTCACGTGTGTTGAAACAGAAACGGCAAAGTAAACGTCAAAACTCCCACAAGTGGTGAAATAGAGAGAATGTACTTGTCTGTACAGAAACACCATTTCCATACAGTCATGGAAACCGCCTTTTCACTACTTGATGCATTTTTGACGTTTCCGAATAGAAAGAAGGTTTTCATGTAAACGGAAACGGCAAACGGAAACGGCAAACGGAAACGCCAAAAGCCCTTCAACTAGTGAAATAGACAGAATGTTGTCACGATTGTGTACGGAAATGCCGTTTGAGACTGAGATTGCCTAGTGTGATCTTTGTGAGATCTGAGAGCTAATCCATGACATGGACTTAGTTTAAATTCATTTACATAGCGAAACTATTATTTTGGAAAAAAATCTTGGGACTTTTTAAACTCATCTTAAGGTGTTTGAAGATCTTCGACGGCAAGGCTGTCACAAAGCCTTAACCCATGTTTTCATGTGTAAGGAAACGGAAACCGAAATGTACAGAACGGCCATGGAAACACTGGGTTTTTTTTTTCACTTCTTAATGGATTTTTAACATTTTGTCGTTTTCGTTTCCGTTTCCAAGAAAATACAGCTTAATGCGTCTTGTTTAAACACAAAATTCGTGGCTTAGATTGTAAATATTTAATAGTGTTATCTACCTACGTAAGTGGTCACCTAGGTCAGCAAGATTGGATTTTGTTGGGATTAACCCCTAGGCGTTATTTAAACAAATCAGAGATTTAATCCAACTGGGCACCTTAGATTAGTGGTTCCCAACCTTTTGCATGCAACCACCCCCTTAGGCTCCAAGTTAACTTCCATTGCCCCCTTTTCTGACCCCCCCCCCCCCACCGCCGGAAGAAAAAAATTACTTTGAAAAATATTAAAATTCCTGCCTCAGACCGGACACACATACATTTCACAAAGATAGAGACTATTCACAACTGTGATGTGAAGGTTTTCAAGGTCTTATGAAGGGCAACAGGCGCATTGGTTATCTATTATAATAAGTGAAGACTTTGAAACTTTGTGCTCTATAGGTATAAAAACGGCTGGATGTAAAATCGTGAAATTTTCTGTGCTCAGACAGAACGAGTATTACTAGGTTTTTACGATATCTGACTGCAGATTAAATATTGCAACGAATTTCTAAAAATAAAACTAAATATAGTTCATTTAATTTCTCCTAGCGTGTTTTCATTCTTTTTCATCGCCCGATATTTTTCGTTCCGCCATATCGTTTCGCGATTTTTATAAATCTAGCAAAGTTGCCAAAGTTCAAGCGTTCAGTTTGGTGCGTAGTGTTCTGGTGCGCATGAGTTCTGAAGCAAGACTGTAGTTTATTACTTTTATATGAGAGAGATAGAGAGAGAAGGAGCACATCATTGTTTATTCCGGGCAATGCCCGGTAGGTCAATCTTGTTCTTTATAAAACAGAAAGCATTATTTGTCAAATGCAACCCAAGTATTAAAAAAAAAATACCGACCTTCTGTTCAAAAGCCACCACGCATGGAATTGAACAAGTGCGCGACTGCCCTGAATTTGGCATCAAATCGTCCTCCATTCATGTTTTCGACCTCCTTCTCTCCCGCCCAGCCCACCTTCATAATTTTCTCCCTTGTCACAATTTCTTTCGTTTTCCACTCTCCCCCTACCCCCCCCCCCCAGAGTGAAATTAAAATCACCCCCCACCCCCATCGCGGGGAGATAAAGCCCATGCTGAGAACCACTGTCTTAGACAATGAAGGAGATTAGAATAATATTGACGTTGTAGCACTCCAGCGATGATATCTTTATTATGTTTAATTCATTCCAGCTCCGGTGGTGGTCTCTGCATGCATATTTCTCTAGAAGGAAGTACCTGACCGTGTGGTAGCTATCTGTGGATGCTAAATATTTATTTGGCTCTAGTGTCCCAATTTTGGACTTAACTTGCCTTGTGGCGAGCAGAGAGGTGATCCATCCATCAAGTGCCCGTGTACGTGCCAGCGCTCTGTCTTGGCAGTTTTTGACCCCCCGTACCCCCCATCCTCCATGTGCACATGTCACTAGTTTGGCTTCAGCCGTCCCCCGCTTCCCGCCTTCTCGTTTGCACGAGCGTACGGCCATTGGACTGGTAAATGTTCGTGATGTTATGGCCTTAATATTCGGAGACTTTTAATGGCATATTTTTTGTTTTTGTTTTTGCATGGGCATTTTCAAGGGCCTCACAATAAACTGTCGTAATTTTTTTTTTTTTTTTTAATCGAAATATTTGGTGTATCTGTAGCCCTTGAAAGCCCTTAGGTTTTGTTGTATGTCGGTGGTTAAATTATGAAAACTAATGGTCAAATAACGTTTTTAAAATATCGTAATTATTAAGAGTGAAAAGGAAAGTTATTTTGAAATATCCTGATCATTATGTGGGACAAGGAGACTTATTTAGTTGTTTTTTTTTGTTTTGTCTTTTTCTGTTTCTTCTGAAAAAAATTGTGAAAACTTGAATTACGACAGTTTACAACGTGGTCCTCAATGTGGCTGCTTCATCAGTCATGATAATAACATATTCAATTTTAATGTAATCTTATATAAATGTAACCACTAGCACAATGCACACTGCCCACACTGCGACCCAGTGGGATGTCAAAATTTGGCGAAAAGAAAAAGTTGTATGCAGGCAAAGCCTCGCATAAGGAATAATACAAAAACGATACAATTAAACGTAAACTAAAAGAGGAGACAGAAAATTTAAGTTTGCGTTTCATTGTGT
Organism: Onchidella celtica; assembly: GCA_963931925.1. Lineage (NCBI taxonomy): Eukaryota > Metazoa > Mollusca > Gastropoda > Systellommatophora > Onchidiidae > Onchidella > Onchidella celtica. The sequence goes on along the minus strand of OZ007579.1, from coordinate 15,193,204 downwards.
CGTTTGGGTAGTATTTCTTACTCGAGGTTTTGCTTCGTACAATTTTTTCTTTTTGCCAAATTTTGACATTGCCTATAGACTCTAGCCTTGCCGCGACCCCACAGTTTTTCTGTGGTTTTTCTAATATTTCGACCCGGCGGGATGCACCGGGCAGTGCCCATGTCTTACTTGAAGCAAAATGTATGGGAGGAGAACCACCGGTCTGGCGCCTACCCCAGAAGTCTGTTTCACCTCTTACACCCACAGCTGAAGCTGGGTTCTCATGTGTACGGAAACGGAAACGGCAAAAAATTCCTCATATAGTAAAAAGAAAGAGTGTTTCCATGTGCACGGAAACGGCGTGCGGAAACATTCTTTCTATTTCACTACTTGAAGGCTCTTTGACGTTTCCATTGCCGTTTCCGTTTCCGTATACATGAGAACCCAGCTTTACTCTGTCGTGTCACTGAAAAAGACCGCATGTGTCAAACTAGGACAGATTCACTTTTTAACATCATTTTATAGAATGTAATGTGCGTATCTTTCTAACTGGGTTATAATCTTGTACCACTAATAGTTTCTTTTGAAAATCACAAAATGGAAATAAAACAAAGATTGAAGTGAAATGTTTTTTGCATCTCCTTCAAAGTGTTGTGTTTGGCATTTACGGTGTTTTTCCATGGAACGGTAGTACTCTACCAGGATATGATATAATCGTCCCCTCAGAATGACAAGATTCTAACTCCCTTCCATCAACCTTTCAGAAATTGCCGTGATTGAAGTTGGTGTGCTCGCGGATTTTAAAGATAGGCCCCCGCCCTTTTTTATGAGAAATACTTACAAATTGCATACAAATCCAGGTGATACTTTGACATACAATGGAGAAGGCCTTTCGAAGTAGGGTGTAACGTGTAATGTGTAATTCAGCTCAGCCAGAAAAGGGAGATAGAACCTTGGTATTCTGAGGGGACGTAATAATGAACAAAATTTTCTTTTTACCCTAAGCCACTGATATTAAACACATGGCTGATCTAACATAGCCTCCAGGCCAGTGGAGACATTGAGACGTGAAATAATCATATAGGGGGAAAAATCTGTCGTATTTATGTCAAAGTATCAGAGACTGAAGAGCCTGGACAATATGATTTGTGTATCTCAGTCTGCAAACCTCAGGAGAGCAGAAAAGAAAGAGGTCTACTCGTATGAAGAACAGCAGAGATGAGGAATGTCTGTCCTGCTATAAATGCTGGCCCTATCATGAAATTACGCCAGAGTAATTGGAAAACTACACAATAGATGACAACTTGCCAAATATGTTATGTTATGAAGAGCTTTAAGAAATTTTCTTGTTTTAATTGATTAACTGACTTACTACCATAAGACTCTCTGAGCGGTTCATCCGAAAAACATTCGATTTATATTGTGAAAATAACTCGGAGAAATATTTAATTTCCTGTAATTTGATATTTTTCTGTTTTGTTTTTTTTTTTTAGCTCCCATGCAGCCATATTACCGACCATTGTCTTTCAGAAAGGGGAAGGGTGAGAACTGGTGTTTCTTAAAGACACTATCTGGAAGTGAATCAATTAAAAGAGAGTGCAGTTTTTCAAATATGTATTGACAAGGCTGCTGGCAACGGTTTTGCCATACCTATAAAAAGACACGGTGAAGAGACAGGCTATTTCCCTTCAAGAGAGACTTTCTGCAACACTCAGATTTTGAGTAATAGATAGATCCTATCAAAACCTAACGTTTGGCACCAAAAAACAAACTGTCAACTTGCTTAGATCGGTGGAGATATTCTCAAACGGTTGTTTATGGTTGTTACGGGACCATAATATTGTATACAGTAAGCTTTATGTACATGAACAGTGGACAAAACCCAATATTTTCTCTAAATATCTTTGTAATTTGAATGCAGTCCCCTAACACTTTCTCAGATTGTCAGGACTTCCTAACTGCGAGACAACCACGTTACGATTCAGTTTGTTGCATCTGACATCGTCACACGCGTTGCAATATTGTTTTTTGCGACAGGGACACGCCAAACTGCCAAACGGCTGAGGGAGATATCATGCTAGGCCCAGAACGACACGGTCGGGTGCTGGCAGACGAGAAGTGCTCGATATAATTTCCTATATTTTCTTGGTAAATCTGGGAAAACCCCACCATACTAAGCTTCTTAGTCAGACACAGAAAGCTGCTGGCAGTCAAGAAGTACACGCCATAATTTCCTACACTTTCTTAGTAAATCCGAAAAGACCACTGTCATTCTAAGCCCTGGCAGCAATTGGCTGTGACGTTCCGAGCTCAGTATGTTTCTAATGAAACAAAGAAGTTTTTATTTGGCTAGAATTATCGTTGCAGTTTGATAACTTTGAAGGAAATGAGCTTGATATATAAGCGATTCAAACCTATGTTCAGGACAACTGTTACAGGCCTCCGGCAAAGTTAGTTATGACCCTGAATACATGGATTCGTCAGGCTATGAAGAATGAGGTCGCGTAATCTTGTTATTTCCCAATACACCTGTTACCACTTATTGAATGGTGTTTGGCGAAAGTGGGGGGGGGGGGGGGAGAGGGGGAGGAGGATTTGGGAGGGGAGGGGTGGCGGAAGGTCAATAGGGATTGATCATTAATGAATGGGCCATTGTTTTTGGAAAACCCTGATGTCTCCCTCTGCCTCTCTCTTTCTGTCTCTCTCTCTCTCTCTCTCTCGTTGTTTCTTTCTCTTCTCTCTCCTCTTTCTCTCCCTCTCTCCTCCCCCCTCACTCTCTCCCTCTCTCCTCCCCCCTCACTCTCTCCTTCTCTCTCTCTCTCACTCTCTCTCTCTCACAGACTCACAAACACACACACAAACACACATAAAATGATTGTAAGTATTTCGGCTACATGGTCTAATTCTATCAGCCAGTTCCCATATTATTACGTTGATCACAGAAAATACAACCAAAGGAGCCGGTCCGTGATCGGCTTGAAGTCGACTAGATCGATAATTTTCAATTCCTGATGTGTTGAAAGGGGAAGAGGTGAGCTATACTAATTGTGGCGAAAGTTGAAATGGTAACTCTATTTTTTTTTTTTTACGAGCATTTCGAAATGGGAAAACAGAAAACATCCTGAAGAAACGAAGATAATTAAATAGTTTAAGGAGGTGGGTGGGGAAATAAATGAAACATGAAAAGTTTGTGAAGACAAAATATGGCAAAGAGAAAAAAATTGTGTGTAGCAAAGCCTCGCCTAAGAAATAATACAGAAAACCGACAAGTTTTTATCAATATTCTCGATTTGCGAAACTGACCCGTGAATTCCCTTTGAGTCAAACAAACACAGCAGACTTATTGCAGAATTGAAAAATTGAAATTAAAATTAATAAATCAAAAATTTATAATTCATTATTATATAAATGTTAATATATAATTATTCAGATATTAGTATACTACTTCAGAATACAAGTTGTGAGTTGTGAACTGTAGTGAGTTGTGAACTGCGTCTAACAGGCTGCGTTACAATTTGCTCTGAGATAGAGAGAAGTAGAGAGAGAGAGGGGGTGAGAGAAAGAAAGAGCGAGTGAGAGAGATGCAAATCGAGAGAACAAGACTTTCTGCAAAGCGCATAGAACCTTTTTAATGGATATGCGCTATATCAAAGCCATCCATATAAATGCCATCCATTATTATTGTGGTTTGAATGTGCGTACTGGAACATGCAGATGCAGGCATGTTCACGTTTGTGCATCAAGTTTGTTTCAAGCATGTTTTTGTAGGTTTAAGAAGCAGGTTTGTTTTAACCATCGGGTTATTTTGACATAGCAAGTCGGCCAGACGGGCTACTCAGCTCAGCCACGTCATGAGGCCAGACTTTTTGAAGCAGACGTCTGAGATTTCTGCTCGAATGACATAGGAATCAGCTAGCTCTGGGATTTCCAACCGTTTTTTCTTTTTTTAAAGACTAGATGGAGTTCCCGGAATTATCCGGGATAAACCTGTGAACCTGCCGTTCCGTCTATCTCTCTTTTTGGCCTGGAAAGCTTCCCATATTCTACAGCCTTACTATATATATCATGCGCACCAGAGTGCACTCATTTCTGGTAGGGAAATTGCCGGCACCGAATTGAACGCGTATTAATACATCGTTTTTAAGATTTTCACCATGGTGTCCGTTACAAAGCGTACTTACAGACGAGCTGGGACAGTCGTGGTTCCCAACCTTTTCAGGCAATCGCCCTCTTAGACTCCAGATATTCATTCATCCCCCAACTGAGGCCAACTCACTTTGTCAAATTCTGCACTCAACAACTCAACAAACGTGTATCTTTGAATGAAATTTTGCTTTCTGCCCAACCGCACCTTCTGCCCGCTTACTATCAAAATCACTCATGCAATGAAGTGATCAGAGATGTCCCTATTTCCCAACATTGATTCGATAATATCGAATAGGATTGTATCGAGCAGGAGTTCCCCCAAATAGCAGTTCCCCAAATGAGAAGTTCTAAAATTTTAGTTCCCCAAATGATATGTACCCTAAAATAGAAAAAGAGGCCAAACTTGTCAGTCACGTCTCTCTGCAGAGGCGGCAGATTTCTTGATAATCTTCGCGCCAGATGCTGTCAAAGTACAAAGGGCATTGACACCCAAGATACGACATACAAGATAAAAGAAAAAATAGAATTAATAACGTCAACAAAATAATTATCCTTATTTAAAGCAGATGCTATGACCTAACGAATGTTCGGTTCCTCAAGGTTATCACAATTTTTTTTCTCAAACATGTCATTATGCTCCTGTTCCTTACAACATTCCTGCACAAAGTCAGCTTAACTGCCAGAAGAACAGTTTGACATTGTGGTGAGTGTATTTCCTGTACAGTGCTCGCGGTCAGGTCAGAAATCATTAAGGCACAGCTGAAATTCTACAGATGAAAGTAGGCCTAGGCACGAACAAAATGCATTTCGACAAATATACAAAATAAGACAGAACTGGATAGATTTTAGTTAATTTTTATTTATTTATTTATTTTTTTGTGTGACCAAGTGAAAACATGAGAATAGAAAAACTAAAAGAAAAACAGCAAAACATTATTTTAAAGGTTCAAAATAACAACTTTCTTCGCGCAAAATTCACACTTGTGATGAAAATTAAGTCTCTTTCTCTCTTTCTTTCTCTCCCTCTGTCTGTCTGTCTGTCCCTCCCTCTCTCTCTCTCTCTCTCTCTCTCTTTCTCTCTCTCTCAGACACACACACACACTGCAAGAAACTACAGTAATTCCAACAACAACAACATAAACACTTTAAAACAATAACAACAACACATTTAGGGCACACAAACCACTCATCAGTATTGTCTAAATCCTAGCTTGTCCCATTATTGTCCACTCTAGATTCCTCTCTCTCTCTCTCTCTCACTCTGTCTCTCTTTCTCTCTCTGTCTTTCTCTCTCACTCTGTCTCTGTCTTTCTCCCTCTCTCTCTCTCTTTCTCTCTCTCTCTTTCTCTCTCTCTCTCTCTTTCTCCCTCTCTCTTTCTCTCTCGCTCTTTCTCTTTTTCTCTCTCTCTCTGTCTCTTTCTCTCTCTCTCTCTTGCTATATAATTGTTACTTGTTAGGCTACTGTCAGTTTTATTCGTCTTTTCGTTTAGCTTGGTGGCACACTGAGACAGTTCTGTTTCGCACCTGTTTTGACCCAGTGTGCGATGTCTCCCTTCCCATCAGCTGACTCTTCACAGTTTCGGCACGCCCAAAACTAGCGAAACAGTCTTGTTCCACAGCATGGGGAGGCAATGCAAGAGAACGCGACAAGAATAAACTTAACAACGCAGTCATCAAGAAAATGTGCAACACGACAGTCACGGCATTTTTCAGTTTTAACCATCTATAACACTCAAATGCTTGTCTGAAGAAATTCACGTACATCTTGAAATGGCAGCCACCATCCCACCATCCCTGTTTCATCAAATTTCTACTTCATCCAAGAGCAACAGAATAATACACAATCATGAAAACGAATTGGGAAAGATACAGGAGATCGTTTTTGCCTTCCGCATTAATTCGCCCCAGCAAGTCATTTTAACTAGATGTGTGTCACATTTCATTAAAGTTCTTTACCACGTCACTTCATGTATGCCTGTTATTGACTTATTGCGTTTGTTTAAATAATGATAATTATGTAAGATATGTGTACCACGAATGTGCTGTTAAACGATATGTGAAAGAGAGCTTCCCTTATGCTTAGATGACTTCGATTTTTTCAACAGTTTGATGTAAGGGAATTGTATTCGATACCAAATTTCTGGATAGCCACAAACCGCTACTTACTACGTTTTGATTTTCAAGCATCATTTTTTTAAGCGTCTATAACTGAAGTATTTTCAGTGCAGGCTATGCTATGTTTCGGATGTGTGAAGTTAAATAGCCCCAGTACTGTTTATTGTGCGTGCTGGAAGCGTGGCTTTTCGCCCTTTTCTTTTCCGAAATAGCTTTATGAAGATTCATGCAGTATTTAACACCATAATAGAGTTAATATAAGATGCCGAAAAAGATATATGACCGATTTAGCACAATGATAGAGTTAATATAAGTTGGCGGTAAAGGTAAGCAGACATAATTGTCTTTGTTTGCAGATAGGGGCCATCTATTAATAACCACGCTCGATTTTGCTGATATTTAACCCTCTCCATCGCACGATGTACTCTTTTCCTGCAATACTCTGTAATAACTTAAATGTAAGATTTTTTTTAGTGTCTGAAAAGTTTATCCCACGCGGACGACGGCGATGTTTTTTCACTTACGAGCCTATGGCGCTATCATTGTTTTCTTGGAGTTTGTTTTGAATTCGGAGAGGCTATCCGATAAACTTCTTTCCGCATGTACTTGGGGGCCGATTTTTGTATTTGTATATTATTTTCTTATCCCATTTGGGAAATTTACTCCTAGTGTCTTTGCAGCCCAGTCACAACTGGAGGAAGCACGTTGTCGCCACAGTGCAGCTCCGATCGTTTTGTGTTTTTTGTTTTTTGGGGGTTTGGGGGGGGGGGGGGTGTTAGAGATTAGTTTTTTATCTGTTTGTTTTTTTAATTTGTTTCGGTCCAGCTCTTCTCCGACTTCCACTGCCAAGGTATCTTTAACGAGCGCAACGTGCACACGGGCCATCCGAGTTTTTCCTCCTATGCGAGAAGACTAGGTGCTCGATCATACCTACCACAGGATCAGAGAAATATAAGAAAAATCCCAAAAATTCCAGCATGCATGCGCCAACCGGTAATCGAACCCGGTACCTTCGGCTGAGAGGCGAACACGTATCTCTAGACCAACGTGCTCCCAAGTATGTGGAGTTCAAAAATAATTAATCGATAACATGCGTGGATTTGATGAAACCGCTGTCGCGACAAGTACAGAAAACCGAAGAAAAGTATGAACAGTGTACTAGAAAACTGATCAATTCCACAGCCTTACACAAGGCATTCTCCACCGCAAGGTAGTTAAGTAACTTCGTTTGTCGCGTAGGATCTAGCAGTCCGAGGTTCGATTCCCCGCGGGGGAGGATGATTTTTCTCTGAGACATAAAGTCTTTATACCAAACGGTACTCCGTTAAGTATCAACACGTGGGTTTTTTGTGATTTTGCAAAATCGATGTCACGGGAAACTGATCATTGCTAATTTGGTCCAGATTGCTTCTTTTAATAATACTGATCGTTGCTAATTTGGTCCATATCGCTTCTTTTAGTAATACTGATCGTTGTTAATTTGGTCCAGATTGCTTCTTTTAGTAATACTGATCATTGCTAATTTGGTCCAGATTGCTTCTTTTAGTAATACTGATCATTGCTAATTTGGTCCAGATTGCTTCTTTTAGTAATACTGATCATTGCTAATTTGGTCCAGATTGCTTCTTTTAGTAATACTGATCGTTGCTAATTTGATCCAGATTGCTTCTTTTAGTAATACTGATCGTTGTTAATTTGGTCCATTTCGCTTCTTTTAGTAATACTGACCATTGTTAATTTGATCCAGATTGCTTCTTTTAGTAATACTGATCATTGCTAATTTGATCCAGATTGCTTCTTTTAGTAATACTGATCATTGCTAATTTGGTCCATATCGCTTCTTATAGCAATACTGGCCATTGTTAATTTGGTCCAGATTGCTATTTTTAGTAATACTGATCATTGCTAATTTGGTCCAGATTGCTTCTTTTAGTAATACTGATCGTTGCTAATTTGATCCAGATTGCTTCTTTTAGTAATACTGATCGTTGTTAATTTGGTCCATTTCGCTTCTTTTAGTAATACTGACCATTGTTAATTTGATCCAGATTGCTTCTTTTAGTAATACTGATCATTGCTAATTTGATCCAGATTGCTTCTTTTAGTAATACTGATCATTGCTAATTTGGTCCATATCGCTTCTTATAGCAATACTGGCCATTGTTAATTTGGTCCAGATTGCTATTTTTAGTAATACTGATCATTCTTAATTTGGTCCATATTGCTTCTTTTATCAATCGCTAATTTGGTCCAGATTGCTTCTTTTAGTAATAGTGATCATTGCTAATTTGCTCCATAACGCTTCTTTTAGCAGTACTGACCATTGTTAATTTGGTCCAGATTGCTTCTTTTAATAATACTGATCATTGTTCATTTCCTCCATAGTGCTTCTTGTATATTTATTCCTCCGTTGAAAAGGACAGTTACCAATAAAACAAATAGAACACGAAAACCAAACATATCCTTGACTCATTTCACCTACAACGAGATGGAACAGGAACAGCCTGTTGGCATTTCTGCCTGTAAAACATCCGGTGTGTGAAAGAAAGAAAAGATCGTGCACACAAAATAAACGCATTGAATGCATGTGGGCATGTTGTAATACAAGGGTTCCCAATCTGGGATAAATCTACCCCATGTTATTGTTTTTAATTATAACTCAAAAACAAAAACGAAAATCCAAAGTTGGGACGAAAAATTGGAGGGTTGGCAGATAGAAGGTTTTATGTCCAAAATAGTCAAATTAAGAAAAATACATTTGAAGCCGTAACCTTGGTGGAAATTCAAATAATTGCAATTACTTCAACACGGGCACTTGAATAGTTTATTTGGATTAGGAAATAAAGTCACGTACCTTGTGTCTTGGATATCTACAGCGGCGATCAAGAGCAATGAATAAAATTGGATATATAACACACTTTGGTTGACAACCCCGGATTTCAAATAGGCATCGGCATATTTTGTGAAAATATACTCGATCTAATGAATGTTGAAAACGATATTTTAAGACTTGCCAATTGTCGGTGGCTTTACTATGGTAGAAGTGTAAATTCGAATTACTATACAAGAGAAGTTGGGGGTAAATTTACTTTTGAAAAGTCGCCAAGGGTACACCGGACAAAAAAGGCTGGGAATCCCTGTGGTAGGATGATGCATGCCATGCCCTCGGGGCGAACGTAGGCGATGTGTGTGTGAGTTTGAGTCGGTGAGTGTCTGTGTGGGTGTGTGTGGGTGGGTGAGTATATGAGTGTGTGGTGTTCCTGTGCTCACAGTGTGTTTCAGTGAATAACGCTTAATCTGCCACTTGCTTGAGCTCCTATACGGGAAACTCGCTCTTTTTGATTTCTGTTTTGCTCTTTGATGTGTCCACATTCTAATGATTTAAGAGACATTGAAGCATTGTAGCCAACTAAGAATGTCAGCCAGTATAGAGAAATGTAATTATGAGAAGTGTAGGATCCATAACTCCCGGAAACCTTGCGTGGAGTTAATATGGCAGTGGAGCGCATAACGGAGGTGAGAAGCTTGGTTAGAACAGAGCACTAGCAAATTAATTGGGTAGTTCGATAGGTAGATAGACAGACAGTCAGACCGAAAGTAAGATAGACAGACATACAGTCAAACACACACACATACAGGCAGACTCTGGTAGGTAGGTAGGTAGATAGATAGATAGATAGATAGATAGATAGATGGATGGATAGATGGATGGATGGATGGGTGGGTGGGTAGGTGGGTGGGTGGGTAGGTGGGTAGGTGGGTAGGTAGGTAGGTAGGTAGGTAGGTAGGTAGGTAGGTAGGTAGGTCTATTTATCTATCTATTTACCTATTTATCGATATATCTATCTACCTATATCCATCTGTCTGTCTGTCTGTCTGTCCGTCCTTCCGTCCGTCCTTCCATCCAGCCGTCCATCCATCCATCCATCCATCCATCCATCCATCCATCCATCCATCAGTCTGTCAGTCCATCTATCTGTCCATCCATCCATCCACCCATCCATCCATCCATCCATCCGTCCATCCATCCATCCATCCGTCCACCCACCCATCCATCCATCCATCCATCCATGCATCCATCCATCGATCGATCCATCCATCCACTCATCCATCCATCCATTCATCCATCCATCCACCCATCCATCCATCCACCCATCCACCCATCCATCCATCCATCCATCCAAAAGATGACAGACACAGAATAAAACAAATGAACGAGACATCACCATAAAATATTCATCAGACATAATAGAACATCAGCATTTAATGGTCACAGTCTTGTACAATGGAACCAGCCTAGCAGGATTTACGGGGTTGTTCACATAAAAGTTAAACCAATTATTTTTCTTTACGTCCACACCCTCAACCCCCCCCCCCCCTCCCACCCAAATTTTGATCTCTTCACTTGTTCACATTTTCTTCCCTCTGATCTGTTGTGGGTGGTTAGCGGGCGCTTGTGGTAGGGTCTCCTGGTGTGCTAGCTTTCTGCTGTATTGTGTCTGTCGTTTTGCTTCTTCAACAGAACAATGTCGACACGGCTCTACGGTAATAGCATAAGTCATGTTTGACACTTTTGAGATAGTCAGAAACAAAAAAAAGCCTGTTTGTCTTCTTGACATTTAGTGACTTACGCCATTGTGATACTATTGAAGTATTACATTTTCCAACTGGTCCATTTTTTTGGGTCTATAATATTGATAACTTTCACGCTCAGAAAATGCTCTAAACTGTCAGTTGCCTTTTGACATAATTATGTCTGATATAATACGTTATTATCGTAGAGCAGTGACGATGCGGTCGTTGTCGTGTCCACGTTCTTTCGCCAAACTCAAACTCAAACTCTAAACGGTCCCCTCTCCTGGATTCGTCAGATTGTTTTGTGCAATAATACCTTTTTTTTAACCTCACACATACTCCAAATAAGCTGCAATATTGTGTAACACAACAGCGGGCATTTTTCTTCATTACATCACTCAGCAGATCAGGTCTGGCCGCCCTGAAGAATGTGCTCGCTGGATGTGGAAGCTGTTTAACATCAACTACCGTAGTTTGTGCTAGGAATGTAGGGTCTTTTTGTGACACTGACCTGAATCTTTAATGCTGGGTGGAAATAAAACATGACCTTCGTTCTTGTTTGTTCCAACTGCACCTGTTGCATGACTGAGAAATTCGACGTTAAACATTTGCGGCTTTAGTTTTATGGTAAGGAGTTAGAATAAACCGGAAATGTGAAATGGCTTGATAAGTGCAACAGCGCAGTTTAAACAAGTGTCAAAGTGTGCATTTGTTATACCTCTTCTACGAACTAAAAGATCTCCAGTTTTTCAGAAAATGGAGATAGAACAAATAAGAACTAAGGTCGTGCTCTGTTAGATTCGCCAGACTGTTTTGTGTAATTCCAAATAAGCTGCACACAGCGCACATTAATTACTCATTCAACAGAACAGGCTTGGCAGCCCTGAAAATTTGTGCTTGCAGGATGTGAAGCTGTTTAACATCAGCCACCGTATTCTGTGCTCGGAATGTAGTGTCTTGTATGACACTGACTCTTCATTCTTCAATTTTTGGTGGGAAGAAAATAAAAAGAGGGTGAATTATTATCTTCGATATTATTTTGTGAGTGGGTCTGGCGAAATCGGACTTAAGGTAAAATTTGTATACCTCTTTAAAAAAAATCAAAGTAAAATATTTCTAAAACGAGTTCAAGTGGAATGTTTCATGTGAATGCAGAAAAATGGTAAATCTTTCATTTTATAAGCAAATATCAATTTCTATGGGAAATTGTTTCCCTAAGGAAGGGGTCTCTCGGGAATTTGATCTTTCGACTTAAGCCCGATTTCGCCAGATCCACAAATATTAATAAGAGAGAGAAAGAGAGAGGATGAGAGAAAGAGAGACAGGAGAGGGAGGGATGGTGAGTGAGACAGAATCAAGAGAGAGAGAGAGAGAGAGAGAGAGAGAGACGGAGAAAGAAAGATGGAGAGGGAGAGTGGAGAGAGAGACGGAGAGAGAGAGACAGAGAGAAGAGGGAAGAGAGAGAGGATGAGAGAGAGACGGAGAAAGAGAGAGGGAGGGATGGTGAATGAGACAGAATCAAGAGAGAAAGAGAGAGAGACGGAGAAAGAGAGATGGAGAGTGGAGAGAGAGAGACACGGAGAGAGAGAGAGAAAGAGAGAGAGAGAGAGAGAGAGAAAGAGAGAGAGAGAGAGAGAGAGCACAGATTAGAGGGAGAGGCGGTGTTCCTGTTGTTGTTGTTTGTTTTTTTTGGGGGGGGGGGGGGAGAGGCATTTTGAAAACGGCAAGGAACCAACACACTTTGAAAATCCTTGTCCAGAGAGTTTGACGTAGAGTTTCCAATCCAATATAATTTATTTCTATTGTAGATCCTTTTGTCTGTACCACCGAAGACGCCCAACTAATGGACATAGGCTTAACTGAAGCTAAGAGGATTTACTATTCGTCACAAGCAAAGAGAAAGAACCACTGTTGTCCCTGTTTAAGACAATCCGTTTAAATGGCTGGAACTTAATTGTGCTCGTCGGTGAAAGAATGGTCTAACTCAGTTTCAACTGTTTTTGAGAAAATTGAGTTTAACATGTTATCCCGCCCTTTGTTTCTTATGGAAAGCTAAGAGAATAGTCACAGTTTAGTGCTATCATTAAAATTTTTGTTTTTGGGGGAGTTAGACCTTTTTCCATGGAAAACTTCTAAGGTCCAACAAATGCTTTTAAGGTTGCCTCAGTTTCGAAACAAAAAGTGGAGATAGACTGTTGTTGTATTCAAATGCACCGTTATAAAGTTCCACAACTGGGTGTACCAGTCTCTGTTCTGTAAGTAAAAAACAAATTCTTAGAGATTCGACTGTTTTTCCGTTTAATCCCACTTGATGGTTTTATGTTCTCTGCAGTGTGAACAGTGGATTTGTCAGCCTTGTGTTTTTTTTTAATCAGTGGGGAAAATCCATACCAAGACACGAAGTGCTTTGTTTTCTCATACGAATTAATTTGTCTGAGTCTATATTGAACGCCAGCAGTACATTATTTTACAGAAGACCCTTGACGGCTTTGACAGCTCTGAAGTACCTTGCAGTGAAGAACAGTGTCACTTCTTTAGAAAAAAAACATTAGTCTATATTTAGGATGTTCGCTATTCCATACCTACGCCAGTGGAAAAATGAGAACATAAGAGAATAAAATATTCAATAACAACAGAATAAACGGACAGGGCCAAGCAGATCCGTTATTATCACAATCATGGAACTTTAGCCAATTACTTAACTTTAAACAGATTTTATCCCGTGCCAAGCTGGTGACCTCAACTAGTCAGTAAAATACGTAACTGCATTTTTAGATAATACATTAAATCAAATCAATAAATTCGTAAATCAATGAATTAGCACGTGAACAATAGTGTTTAAAAAGTTGTGCTATTGCCTACATGAGATACAGTACGCTACGATAGAGAAACAAACATAAATACCTACACACATACACACGCACACACACACACACACACACACACACACACACAGGCAAGCGCACTCGTTACACAAAATAAATACATAAATAAATCGGCGTTTATTCGCTCCATAATAATATGGCAATATTGGTTGGTTTGTTGCTGTTGTTTGTTTGTTTCTTTCTTTCTTTTTCATTTTGACACAGTGCATTTCTGGGAAGGTTTTTACTGCCCGGGCTATACGCTAGGGTTAGATTTAGGCTAACTGGTTGCAATCAATATGGCATTTTCCTTGTCGAATTTTCTGCTAGGAAAACCTTGGAAGATGACCTAATACAATCCTGGTCGCTAACCCTCCTGATGTTTCATTCTTGCCAATCAATTTCTCCTACCGTGAAACCTTGGCCTGTCAAGGGTTAATACACTTCCTTCCATTTTTTTCCCCCTGGAGATTCCAATCTTCCTCCACCATTTATTTCTGACCCAGTTTTTCGTTCCGATTTTCAAATACCCCCTGCCTTCTCCGACCTTACCGCTAATCTGAGTACTCTCTCTCTCTCTCTGCTGTGTATTACAATACGTGCCGACTCTATTTATAGTACCCGGGGTGTTGGGTCAAGGCGATTGGCTTGACACGCAATAACCAGAAAGCGGAGAGTGGAAAAAAAAGCGGAAGAAAACGTCGGAAAAATCCACATGGAAATCTTTTTGCACTAAATTTGTCTCCTTCACTCTTGTCCCCCGCTATCATCGTTTTACACTTTCTTATTAATATCTCCCTTTTCCCCTCCTACCTTTTGTCTTTTATCTTTCTTTCCGTTATCACTTTCCCATTTACTCTTTTGCAGTTCAAGGACTGGCATAACTTCTTGGATAAGGACCGTAGCGTTGTGGTTAATGCTTATTATAAAAGTATCACGGGAAGTTATGCGGCGCCGTAATAATTATGGCTTCTGTCGGCTGTGCATTTATTTTCATCTCTGAATCCTCTGTTTCTTTTGCATCTGCTTGGTTTTCGCCTCTTTCTCTCCGTCTGTCTGTCTGCCTGGCTTCCCTCTCTTTCTTTCTCTTTCTCTCCCCCCTCTTTCTTTCTCTTTCTCTCCCCCCTCCCCCCCCCCCCCTCTCTCTCTCTCTTTCTGTCCTCTCTCTTGTTTCTATCTCCTTTAGCTCTAAGCGACATATGCAGCATGTGGGTGTCCACTCATTTCGTGAAACATACGTGTGAGGGGTTTCTCAATCCATAAAACCTGTAAGATTGATGAAGATTTCTCTCTCCCCCGCCCACCCCCACCCCCCCCCCCCCATATTTGCTCGTCTTGCATTAGAATGGATATCTATCTATCTATCTATCTATCTATCTATCTATCTGTCTGTCTATCTATCTATCTATCTATCTATCTATCTATCTATCTATCTATCTATCTATCTATCTATCTATCTATCTATCTATCTGTCTGTCTGTCTGTCTGTCTGTCTGTCTGTCTGTCTGTCTGTCTGTCTGTCTGTCTGTCTGTCTGTCTGTCTGTCTGCCTGTCTGCCTTCCTGTCCGTCTGTCTGTCTGCCCTCCTGTCTGTCCATCTGCGTGTCTGTCTGTCTGACTGATTGTCTGTCTGTCTGTCTGTCTGTCTGTCTGTTCATCTGTGTGTCTGTCTGTCTGACTGACTGACTGTCTGTCTGTCCATCTGTGTGTCTGTCTGTGTCTGTCTGTCTGCCTGTATGTCTGCCTGTATGTCTGCCTGTCTGTCGATCTGTCTGACTGTCTGTCCTCCTGTCTATCTATAGTGTATCATATTAAAACCTTACCTCAATTTTTGTGAAAAGTGGAGAATGTCTGAAGATGAAGTTAAACTAAATACATTCGTCTCTTTTCTCTTATTTCCATTATTTAAATCAAAATTTATTAATAATGATAATTTAAAAAAATTCAAACTCAAGTTCTCTCAAACACGATTTAAACTTTCATTTTTTTCTCCACGGGCACATGATAAAATTGATACAGCTGTTTTAGTTTTATTTACTTTCGTAAACAGTTTCCCACGTTTTGTCTGTTGGTTTTTGTTTTTTTTACAGCTACTGTAGCGAAGGAAAAGGTATCGATGAAAAACAGAATCGGTTCCCCATAAGTGTGCCAATTCTTTCGGTGGCACTCTGTTACGATTATCACTCACCCTGACCTTGTCCTATCAAGCGAGGAAAAACGGAACAGACAAGGGTGAAAATGGGGTTAAGGCGAGGGGTGGGTGTGGGGGTGGGGGTGGACGGGGTGGGGTGGGGGTGGAGGGGGTGGGGAGGAGGAGGGGGGGGTGAAGAAACCAATTCAATAAAGGACAGGGTGAGCGACAGCAGAGTCGGTGTGGTGGGGCAAGATAGTGGAAGTGAGTGAGAAATAATGTTACACAGCCCGAGAATTCCCTGACGTAATAAAGCAGTGTTCCGCCCTATCAGTCAAAACTGTAGGAAATCAACAACACCACTAGTGAGGCTATTTTTGCATCCGGGTCCAGTGTTTTTTCAGTTGTTGCCTTTTTTTTGTGTGATTTATTTATGGTCTCTACTTCTATTCTTAACAGCTGAACAGCTTTTGTACCCCCCCCCCCCTCCTCCTCCTCCTCCCTCCCTTGCCGACCGCTCTCTCTCTCTCTCTCCTTCTTTCTCTCTCTCTTGTCTCTTTCTCTTTCGCTCCCTCTCTGTTGCTCTTTCCATCTATCTATCCCCCTTCCCAACATCTCTTCCTCTTTCTCTCTCTCTCCTCCCTCTTCCCCCCCCTTCTCTCTTTCGTCTCTTTCCTTCTCCTCCTTTCCCCTCCCCATCTCTTTCTCTCTCGTTTCATCTCTTTGCCTATGATTTCTCTCCTTGTCTTTCTCTTTCATCTATTCTCCTTCTCTCTCTTTCTCTTTTCTTTGTCTCTCTTTTTTGCCTCATCCTCTCTTTCTGTTTCGCTGACTTTCTCTCTAAGTCACTCTCTCTTGTCTCTCTTACATTCTTTCCCTCTCTCTCTGTCTCCATCTCCTTCTGTCTGTCAGTCTATCTCTATCGCGGTTTACCTCACTCTATATATATTTCTCTCTCTCTCCTTCCATTCAATTTTATCTCTCCCGCCCATCATTCACTTTTGCACTTGGCGCCACCTGGCACCACGTCCATTCGGCTGCACCTGGCAAGGTTTTCCACAAACATCCCAAACACTGGTGTCTTGATTTATGTCCCAGCCAGTAGTTTCTTCCTAATTCTTCCTTCACGCCCTCAATTTGTGTTTATAATAGTTTTGGCTGGCGTAAATCTCTGGTAAATCTGGGGTGTTGTAAGTACAAACGTCAAGTACCGCCTACAAACGAAAGGTAAATATCCACTTTTTAAACATTTATTCATTTCGAAAAAGTCCCTTGAGAATGTTTTTTTTAAGTTTTCTAGTTTCTTGTTTTTTCGTCCTTGTAGATTGATGATGGTCTTCACAGAACAAAAAGTAGATACAGACAGACAGACAAGGAGAAGCTATATAGATGGATAAAGTAGAGAAACAGGAATGGATAACTAGATAGATAGATAGAAGTGCAAGCGTAAATTAAGACATATCGATAGGCAGATAAATAGAAATGTATGGGCTGGCAGATGGATGGATGGATGGATGGATGGATGGATGGATGGATGGATGGATGGATGGATGGATGGATGGATGGATGGTTGGATGGATGGATGGACGGATGGATGATGGACGGACGGACGGACGGACGGACCGACGGACGGAAGGACGGATAGATAGATAATTAGTCAGCCAGATGATTACATAGACTTTAGAGCAACTACCAGAAACAGTAAAATAACACAACCCTTAATTGAAATACTGGGAAACTAATCAGACAGAAAACACAAGGGGAAACAAAGAAAATAAAAAAGAAACAACGAGAATTAAATACCACAATTGAGTGTCCACAGAGTAACAAGACAAGGGAGCAAACCGCTATGGTAATCTAGAATGATTTAAATTAATTCGTCCTCTGCGGATCTGGTGAATGTTTTTCAGACCGCTGACCTAATTCGCATTGACATGACCCGTTTGTCGTGAAACGTGACGTATGACTCCGCGCGGGCCCAGAGAAATCGTACTGTCTCGCGAGACTCCATGTTTCCGGTAATGTCTCAAAGCACTGGTCCAGAGGTTATCATGTTATTGGTGAGGGACATCCCCTAGTTCCTTATCAGCATACTTTATCTTGTTAAATGACAGAGCTCTAAGGCAAATGACTGATTGGCTGCTGAGATCCATGATTGAGCGGCAGTATGAAAAATACAACTGTGCTTTCGAGAACTATTATAACTTCTCTGCTCATTGGATGAGACTGGAATGGATTCGTTTCGATAGATAATTATATAGATAGATAGATGCACACACAAAGAGACAGACAGACAGCGATAGATAGATAGATAGATAGATAGATAGATAGATAGATAGATAGATAGATAGATAGATAGATAGATAGATAGATAGATATAGATGGATAAACAGACAGAAAGATAGATAGGTGGACAGACAGACAGACAAATAGATAGATAGATAGATAGATAGATAGATAGATAGATAGATAGATAGATAGATAGATAGATAGATAGATAGATAGATAGATATAGATGGATAAACAGACAGATAGATAGATAGATAGAAAGATAGATAGGTGGACAGACAGACAGACAAATAGATAGATAGATAGATAGATAGATAGATAGATAGATAGATAGATAGATAGATAGATAGATAGTCAGACGGTCAGACTGACAGTCAGACAGACAGGCAGATACAGGCAGGCAGATAGACAGACAGGCAGAGAGACACACAGACAGACAGGCAGAGAGACACACAGACAGACAGGCAGAGAGACACACAGACAGACAGATAGCTGTTGGTGGGCCTTTCTGGTAGTGCTTCCATCTGTCCTATCATTCTACTATAATTATTCTGTCTATCGTCTAACTTCTTCCCAGCACACTATGAATGTTATCGTATCCACGTCCTTTCTCCAAACCCGAACTTCAGCTCAAAATTTATATTATCTGGTTTTGATGTGAGAAGATTCGGGTTGAGCTTCGCCCTCCGTCTGAGGAGTCCTTGTCTTGTCATTCAATGTAGTTCTTTGGCACGAGGTCGGGGCGCCTTGACGACTGATTCGGAATTTCTTTGGCAATAAATTGGAGTTGTTTTATGCAGATGTCGTTCGTGGCGTTCTTCCCTGCCTGTCTCACGTGTTGCCGTCGAATGTCTTTAGATTTCTAATAATGATAACAGTAGAGTACATTTACATAGGACCTGTCTCTACAAAGTGGACTCGAAGCTATTTACAATAAACTAGTAACAATTCTCTATCTTCCCCCCCCCCCCCGCCCCACTCTCTCTCTCTCTCTTTTTCTCGCTCTCTCTTTCCTCTCTCTCCCTCCCAATCTCTTTCTCTCTCTCGTTGCGATTTAGTCTCTCTCTTTCTCTCTCTCTCGCTGGCTTTTTCTCTCTCTCGCTCTTTTTTTCTCCGTGTCACATCTCCCCCTCTCTCTTTCTCTCTCTCCCTCTCTCTCTGTCTATCTTTCTCTCTCTCTCTCTTTCTCTCTTTCTCTCCACCTTACCAAACCGTGCCATGATCCTAGACTAGCAAAATCTTCACTCTTGATTAGATCATTCTCAGGTTGAAACTCCGAGATCTCTAACCTTTCACACCCCTCTAAGAGGCTAATACCGCTGATGGACACTGTTTCAGACTTGAGACAGGACTGTCACCGACAAAGAAAGAAAGAATAGAAAGTAGAAAGAATAAGGACCGTTAAACAAAAAGGGAAAAGAGACCGAGGAAGGCTGATGATCACCAAGCCAGGCATTGGATGCCAGACTAATTGGCAACAGCAATTAGCGATAAATAAGATAATCAAATCTACAAATCTGACAGACTTGACAACGCGGAGCGATCGATAGACAGACCTGGAGGGGGGGGGGGTACTTCATAATGGTTACCTTGAGGCTAGTCTGTCTGTCTGCCTGTCTCTTTCTTTATAGATCTCTCTTTTTCTCTTGTCCTCTCTCTCTGTCTCTGTTTGTCTGTTTGTGTCTCTTTCTGTCTCTGTTTGTCTGTTTCTGTCGCTCCTTCTCTCTCTGTTAAGTCTGTATGTCTGTCTGTTTTTCCCTATCTGCTTGTCTGTGTATATGTGTGTGTGTGGGTGTGTTTCTATGCCTGTCTCTTTCTGTCTGTCTCTCCCTCCCTCTGGCTTTGTTCCTTTCTCTCCATCTGTCTCCCTCTTTCTGTCTGTACCTGCTCTCTCTCCACACATACTCACTTACACACACACACCCACACTTTGTTTCTCATTATCTGTCTCTCTTTCGTCCTCTCTGTGCGTTTGTTTGCCTGTTTCTCTTTTTGCCTCTCTTTCTGTCTGTATGAGTTGTCTGTATGTCTTCTTTTTCTATCTGTTTGTCTCTGCGTGTGTCTCTCTCTCTCTCTCTCTCTCTCTCTCTCTCTCTCTGTTTTTCTATGTTTTTCTCTTCTTTTAGATCTGCCTCTCCCTCCCTCTGGCTCTGTCTCTCATCCGTTTCCTTCTTTCTTTTTGATTCTGCCTACCCTCTCTCTCTTTTCTCTCTCTCTCTCTCTCCTCTCTCTCTCTCTCTCTCTCTCCCTGGCCCAGTATGATCGTTTTCCCGTTTCCGTCTTCTTCTTTCTTTGTATCTTTCCTCCAGATCACCCACTTTCCCCCATCCTCCCTGCATTCAAGGAACCGACATAAATTCTTCGTAAATCTTATTTCCACCCTCTTCCAACTCAGTCTAACCACCTACCATAAGCACATACCCAAAATACCCTTCATAGCCACTAATCAACCTTTCTCGACAATAAGGAAATGCACTGTTACGCTAAATTCCAACACGATATATAATTACGGAAACCTTGTAACTGACTTGCTTTAAATTCCCACTGAACCCCTAAATTACTTTCTTATTTGAAAACTCTTATGGTTCAACCACCGAAAAATTAGTTTTTTTTTCGAGGACATTACAGGAGATACGAAATAAGGGGCTAAGATTTGGAATTCTTTGGCCCCTGTCCTTGAGAGAGATTGTGTATTTGGGTCTTTATTTTTGAAGGTTCGCTGACCTCGGCATCTAGACCTCACTTTTCCTGTTTTAATTTTTCTTTGTTCATGTTTCCATGTGTTTTTGTGGTAGAGATTAGTTTTTGTTGTTTTTTTTGTTTTAGAATTTTGCCCGGCCAGCGGCCTTTCTCGGCGGCCTGCTATTCTCGACTTTGAACTGCCTAGGTATCTTTAACGTGCGGAAAGTGCACATGGGCCCTCTGAGTTTTTCATCCTTATCCGAGGAGACTAGGTGCTCGATCCTACCTACCACAGGATCGGGGACAGGAATTCCCCCTCCCTGATCTCCTCTACCCCGCCCCCCTAAAAAAAAAAGAATTCCAACATGCCTGCACCGACAGAAGATCGAACCCGGTACCCACGGCATGACAGAGGAGCACCACCTTGCCTCTAGACCAATGTGTCCAATATTATTTTGAGAGAGATTAAAAATTTTGTGGCTTTTGAATGCCAGCTGGAGAGTCATCTGTTTCCACTGTGAGGGATGTCACTATCGAACAAGTCGGCCCATCAAAATCGGCTAGTTCGCGCCCGACGGTGTCTTACTTGTTGTGGCTGATTCAGAGTTCATTTATCACACCTATGCACTGATGACAAAGGGGATAATATCATTTACTCAAATCAATCTGTGATCGTAGAATATTTGACTAAACATACAGTCTTTCTCTTTCTCTCTCTCTCTCTCTTTCTCTCTCTCTCTCTCTCTCTCTCTCTCTCTTTCTTTCTCTCTTTCTCTCACTTTCTCTTTCTCTTTTCCTCCCTCTATGTGTATGTATGTGTGTGTGTGTGTTGCGAATGTATCTCTTCTATGACTCTGTCTCTTTCTCTTCTCTCTCCTCCTCTTCCTCTCTCTCTCTCTTCCTCTTTCTCTGTCCCCTCTCTCTTTTTCTCCTTCCTATCCCCCCTCTCATCTGTGTGACTCTCTCTTTCTGCCCTCTCGTCCTCTCTATCTTCCCCCTCTCTTTCTCCCCCTCTCTCTTTCTCTCTCTCTTTTCTCTCTCTCTTTCTCTCCCTCCCTCTCCCCCTCCGTTCAATCCTCTATCTTTCCTCCTCTCTTTATCCCCTCCTTTCTCTTCTCTCTCTCTCTCTCTCTCTCTCTCTCTCTCTCTCTCTCTCTCTCTCTCTCTCTCTCTCTCTCTCTCTCGCTCTGTCGCACTCACTTATACGCATTTACTGAATACCTGTGCAATTCCTTGACAGCGCCAGCGCTTTCTTACTTTGGATAAGCCTTTTTCGAGCGACAGCGATATAGAAGGACTTAGAAAAATCTAAACATTTTTATCGTTCTAACCACTTCACTATATGGTTTTTCCCGCAAAATTCTTAAAGTGTTTGAATTTGCATTAAAACACACTTCTGGATTACTATCCTATTTATCTGAAGTGCGCACTTCGTACAACATTCATTTTCAAGTGATCCAAAAGCCTTTGATCTTTGAACCCAAAGTTCCATTATCTCCATGAATGTATTCGATAAGAGATAAGCATTTATTCTGTCTTTCATCTGAAATAAATAATGTATGGAATGTTCTACTTGGAACATTGACAAAT
>OZ007579.1:15100834-15165834 GCA_963931925.1 Onchidella celtica | reverse complement strand
ATGTGTAATTATTTTAGTTATCGCGTGTGTTTAAACTGATGGCCGTTCTGGGCTACACATGAATGACAACGCAATTCAACAAAGTTGTAAATAAAATCAAGCAGTTCATACGTGTGTACATTTGTTGTTGCTGTTGTTGTTTTTTCTGAGACACTTCTTGTATCATGGATTTACCTCTCGCTCTCTATGGGCCTATACTCCTGGAGCGGTTGGTCATTTCCAGAAATGCCTTTTAAGAGAAATGTCACTAACCGGGCATCGCGCCCATTAGCTT
The DNA here is from genome assembly GCA_963931925.1 of Onchidella celtica. NCBI lineage: Eukaryota > Metazoa > Mollusca > Gastropoda > Systellommatophora > Onchidiidae > Onchidella > Onchidella celtica. Next base: position 15,165,560 of record OZ007579.1, on the reverse strand, counting down.
TGATTAACGTCTTTTTCCTGTGCCGTGAACGAATGGCCCATTTAACTCAGTTCGCTTATTCCCCAAGAAAGATCCCCCTGGTGAGTCAATAGTACTCAGTCACGCAAAGTTAGAATAAACATGGGTTGAAAGACAGCAGACAAACGCACAAAGTTTAACGTTCCCTTTTTCTCCCATCGATGTATCTGAACCGACACGAAAGGTTTGTTACTCACGTCAAATTTTCTGTTGTGTTTACGTCAAGTGCAGTAATCGTTACACGTAAAGGAATGCACGTATAGGCCTATATCCCCTGTATCTGTTCTGCATACATGAACTGCAGTATTCATTCATCATGAAAGAATGCAGATATATACATCCCTGGTATTAGTCACTCACGACAGACTCTCTGTTGTGTATGCTGAAGAGTATGATTATTCTAACGTGATTTGACAAAACGCCTTTTTCCTGAAAATGCAGTTGCGAGAAAATCGCGATTTAGTTTTGCGGTCTCTAAATTTAAATGTAGCAAACAAAATGCAGTTTGTATAGACTGAAGTGGCACGTTATGATGTCTTTTAACTTTGTGTAAAGTTTTATTTGAATTAGTCCTGAATTAATTAAACTGTGATGAAGTTTCCAAAAGTAGGCGTTTTGTCAAATTAAAGGCGTATTAGCCATATTGTTGTATACGACCTTTTGCTGATTTGGAGGTTTTGTCATGAAAGTGGATCTGTCACTTCTAATTTCATTATGTGTCATTAAGTGCCATTCCAATTGGTTAAAAACTTTTCGAGAAATGTGTTTGTGGCTAAATGTTTTAGGCGTTTTAGCCCTTTTGCCGACCAAACTTCAATCTTCGTTTTCTCAAAAAGGCAAAAAATGCACGTACAACAATATGGCAAATGCCCGACGAGTATGTCAACTACAGTGTGCATTACACGTGAAGGAATGCACGCGTACATCCGCGGTATGTGTTACTCACTACAAATCCTGTTGTATATACGTCAACGATAGTATTCATTACACTTGCATGAAAGCGGGTGTACATTCCCGGTGCTTCGCCAAATAACTGAGCTTAAGCTGGGGACGCTCTACTGAGTCAGACCCATTTTGTCTCAGTTTCAGGGATGAAACAGATTAAGAGGTGAGTCAGACCATGGCGGTGTGGGCAGTGAGTAGTGTTATAGTGTGGAGCATGATAATGAGGTGGCGAGCCACCAATCTGGGGCCTGAGACGGGTGGCTCGCCGCCCATGAATTTTGCTTCACTCTAGCACAGTAGGCAGTGCGGACTACACACAAAGTACAATGCTAAGTTTTTCAAAACTTGTTACTGACACTTGAAGTATTGGTTTAAACAGTAAAAAGAATGACATTATTATGGTCAAGACATTGTGCAAAACTGTAATCCCTAGTTAGAAACATATTCTCTCCCCCCCCCCCCCCCCATAGCGTCCTGAATTAAGGTTTCTGCCCCCCTTTTCGCCTTTTTCCATCTCTTTTGCCCCCTGGAATGCAAAAATTAGATTTGTGCAGGAAAACAGAAGAGACTTATTGAGTTGACCTGGCCGGATGAACGTCATCATCGATGAACCAGACTGTCGCCCGCGGGCTGTACGTACGAAGACCGGATGAGCCTCGTCTCGACTCTTAATTTTTCTATTTTCAAAGTAGCTGTGGTTCGAAGACCGTCCTATTCTACATAGTGAGCCATTGCTGAACTGTGATGACTTTTCAGTATATTTTCTATTAGACCAACAACAGCCATTTTCAAATTATCTGCCATCAGTTTTCACCCGTTGCCCGCTAGGAAATTGGCGCGAAAAATGCCTCATTTTACTTAAGATAATTCCTAACGATAAAAGCATCAGATGATTTACTTCAAAAACAATATTTGGCTGCTGTACTTTTAACGTAAATGGGTCAAATCGAAACAAGCGCCATTACATTACGTCGCAACAAGGAACAACAACTCTGCCAACTTTGTGACGCAAGGGAGATAACGAAATACTACAGGCCCTTGCGATCTCAATTTTCACGCGAAGTCGCCACTTCATCACACTGAAACAGAAACATAGTTACCGGAACGTGTACTGTAAGTGATAATTTGCTGAGTCCACTTCGGCAGTTCTAATTAACGAGAGGACGTAAATGTCCAGGGACTGTCAAGATAGAAGTATTGGATAAGTGGACTTGATGGTTCTATTTGCAATGAATATCAATGAAATGGGTTTTCTGGACACTCAAGAGGACGGTATCTGGCACAAGGTCAACGTGTTTTTGTTGTTGTTTGTTGTTAACAACGTAAAAAAAAGAAATAATAATAATAATATTTTTAAAAAACGTATCAACTCTTCTTTTTCTATGTCTCAGAGTAGGACAGACACAAACTTCTGATAATTATTGCGAAGAAAATAACATTCTAAAAATATTAAGACATCTCCGATACAACCCTTTCTCTACCGTTTATGAAATACTACTGTCCCTTGACAATACCCCCCCCCCCCCAAACCTGCAGAAATAAAAAATATAATATAGAAAAATGAATCTTTGAATGATGATGTTTATGTTTTTTTAAGCTCTGTTAGTGGACGGCAATATTTTACATAGTAAACTATAGATCTAGATGAATAGTGAACTCATTATTTTCTCATTTTAGCTTTATAATAAGTTTGCGGCCTATTTGGGCACAAGATAATAATGAAAACAGCTTAAATCTTGTTACTTCACCTTTGCAGCCAAAGAATCCGGTCTTAGAACCTAACGGTTCTTCATGACAATTATTGTACTATGCATATCTTTTTTTAGCCAACACCCCCCCACCCCCCCCCCCCCCAAAGCATCTTGCAGTCTTTGAACCAACGGACTGGTCAGCCTGCAAACTTCATCCCATACGGTACCATAATCATTTCCTCATTCTCCATCTTCTTCTTCCAAGCGTTGTTCGTCAGCTGCAGAATATAGCCCTCACCCCCCCCCCCCAGACTTCTTCCATCAGGTTATGACTTCTGCCTGTCTCTGCCATGTTGTGCCCCCAGGCTTTCTTATGTCATCCTGCCGGCCGTCTTCTCGCTGGCCTATCCTCTGGATCTCTTCCCAGTTGTTGCTGGCCAATCAGTATCCCTTTTTGTCCATTTATTGTCTTTATATCTAGATACTTGTCCTGCTCATATCCATCTCTGTTTGAATACTTTAATTATAATTATGTCTGTGATCACTGTCTTCTTTCTTATTTCACAGCCTGGAATTTTATTTTGTAGTTTTATATTCAGCATCTTCCCTTCCACGGCCCTTTGTGCTGTCCTGCGTTTATTGGTTGCTTGTTCTGTAACATACCGTGTTGAGGTATTGGGGTCAGGATCGCATGTGTCTAGGTTTTTTGGGCTGTCTGAGAATACTCGGCGAACGTTTTACAACTCGCTTTTATTCGTATAGATGATGATAATGAAAACATTCTTATGTTGTGTAAATAATGATAAACCATGATCATAAACAATCAAAGTTATCTCACTGGAGCTGTTCAGAGCGATGATAACAACAGGTCTTATTAGGCTCCAGACACACCGAGTCAAGTCCGTTTTGTCCCGTTTGTAGTGTGAGATGTGAACTATGGAGCCAAACAGGGACTTCGCGCACTGATGAGGCTTGAAACAAGTCTGTCTCTCTACTCGTATTTCGAGCACCTCTAATCTGCCCCGCACGTCTGGGGCTCGCTGCCCAAATTATTGCGGGAAGCAATCAGTTTTATCGAGTCAAAATTCAAAACTGATATCAAAACCTACTTTCTTAAAAAACACTTTCAGTTGTGAAGTCCCGACATTCCCAATCCATTTATTTTCTCAATTCACTTTATTTTTGCTGTTTTATTGTTCAATTTCTGCCATATAGTATGTTATGTGTGTGTGTGTGTCTGTATACAATGTACATCTGGCATAAGACTGTATGCAACAGATTGTGTTTGAGATAGATAGATAAATAGAGAGAGAGAGAGAGAGAGAGAGAGAAAGAGAGAGAGATAGAAGGAGAGAGATAGGGTGAGTTGCTGATGGAGAGAACAAGACTTTCTGTAAAGCGCCTAGAGCAAATTGTTTGGATTCGGCGCTATATAAATGATCTTTCATTATTATTATTATTCAGCAGACGGAAAGGGAGACCTTGATTACCGAGACAAAACAGACTCGAAAACGGACTGAATTCAGTGTGTCTTCAGCCTAAGTAATGTCCCATTCTATCCATTTGTTTTTGTATTGGAAAGCTTTGCATGGCTTAAACCAATGCAGTTGTCTCTAGTTCAGGTCGTGATGACTTTTATGTTCAGAAACCGTTTTTAATGGCGTCTGAGCCTTCCATTCGCTAATCTCTCTGAGACAGGGGGTTTAGGTCGTGAAGACATTTTCCAGCGATCATAAGAAGGAAAAGGGAAAACGTAAAAATCTCTTGTTGAATGGGTAGAGTTTCAAATCTGAACTGTTTCTCCCTCTCTTTTTTGTCGCACAATCTTTATCTTCCCCCCCCCCCCTCTCTCTCTCTCTCTCTTTCTCTCACTTTCTCTCCTTCTCTCCCATCTCTCTCTCTCTCACTCTGCCTCCCCTTCTCTCTTCCCCCCTCTCTCTTTTCCTGTGTTTCTTCTCTCTTTATGTCTCTCTCTCTCTCCATCCACTCTGACTCTCATTCTGCCCACTTGCTCTCTCTACTCCCCCCCTCTCTCTTTCTATCTCCCCTCCTCTCTTTCCCCATCTCTCTCTCTTTTTCCTGTGTTTCTCCCTTTATGTCTCTCTCTCAATCTACTCTCTCCGTCTCTCAATTTGCCCCCCAAACCCCGTCTCCCTCTCTCGCTCTCTCCTCTCTCTCTCTCTCTCTCGTTCTCTCCTCTCTCTCTCACTCTCTCCTCTCTCTCTCACTCTCTCTCGCTCTCTCCTCTCTCTCTCACTCTCTCTCGCTCTCTCCTCTCTCTCTCACTCTCTCCTCTCTCTCTCCTCTCTCTCTCCCTCTCTCTCTCTCCTCTCTTTCTCTCTTTCTCCCTCTCGATGAATGTGTGTGTTTTTCTCAAGACTTAACCAAAACTGACGTAAAATAAATTTGATTCAGTACGTCATGAACCGTAATCACCAGTGAGAAAATAGATCCTAGCAGTAAAGTTTTAATTAACTTACACCTCAATTTTCTCACCGTTTTTGACAAACTAGGGAGATATGAAGCACAGCAAGAGACATTCTGTTCCGGGTATTTCCGTTGATGTCCGTCAGTTATTCATACGGAGATTTTCGGTCAACTCTTTGTTTTCCCCCGTGGGCGCCCATTCGTTTTCTCTCCCGCACGAAATGGGTTAATGTATTCTGACGTAGTGTGTTGGTACACCCTTGGCAGGCCACAATCATTTTTTGTTCTTCAACTTTCTTCACGTCCGCCCCCGGTCTGATTTGTATTGTTTATCTCTTTCTCTCTCTCTCTCTCTCTCCCCCTTTGTCTCTCTCACTTTCTCTCTCCCTCTTTCTCACTTTCTCTCTCTTTCATATTCCCCCTTTCTCTCTGTCTCTCTCCCTCTCTGTCTCTCTCACTTTCTCTCTCCCTCTTTCTCACTTTCTCCCTCTCTCTCTCACTTTCTCTTTCTCTCACTTTCCCTCTCTTTCTCTCACTTTCTCTGTCTTGATATGGTGTGTGCGCGTGCCAGCGTGTTTGCGCCCCGTAGGTGTGTGTGTATGCACATATGTGTATGTGTATTTGTAGTGCGTATTTGTGAGAGTGTTCATGTGTGTGTGTGTTTGTGTATTTATGTGTGTGCGAGTGTGCCTGTAGTATCTGTTTTTGGCATGTGTGTTATTGTTAAAAAGAGATTAGATTATGGATTATGACTGTCTTCCCAGGTTTAGGACTCTGGGTTTTCTCTATACCTTACCGTGCATATCCCTCTTTGTAATGAATCACATTTTCATCGAAATTATTGTCACTTCACAATTGAAATATGAATAATAAATGAATTAATGGCCGCCCCTATCCCAGAGGGAGCTGAGACGGGGGATTGACGGTAAAAAAATCGGTTTTTTTTGGTGTGTGTGTTTGGGGGTGGGGGGGGAGTCTCTGAAAGGTCTGCCCTGTCTGATCACAATTTCACTATAAAACACCCCTAGATGAATGAAATGTATTTGCGGGGCTCTTGGCCGAAGGACATGACTGTACAAGAAAGTTGAACCCTGCAGGAAGATCATCAAAACTTTAAGAAGGATGTCGCGATGTGGGTTACATGGGGATATTTCGACTGACACTCTTTCGAGGTCCGCTCCCACAATCGACGAACACACAAAAATAAATACTTGCACTCTAGAAACTAAATAAATCAATTGCTTTCAATTTTAGCAGAACTGTAGAGCAGTTTAATTACAGGAATTAATGTAACAAATATAATTATAAATATATATATCAATTCAAAGGCAACTGAATCTAACTAATGGAACTACAGCTTTTATAAAGACTAACGAATTCAATCTAACTACTTGCAGGTCATATGAGTTATATGGCAAATAGAATCCGCGCACGTGGCGACAGATTTAACAGTTTAAATTCTATTAATTCAATGAGACATGTTATGATGTGGACATTTCCTCTAGACACGCCATGGAGAATGCTTGTACAACCATGCGTTGTCTGGCGGTAGCTCTGAAACTGTCTTCAAAAGTAAGTAGAACGGTTCACTTTCATCATTACAAATTAGTATAGACTCTCACCATGCGGCCCTCACTGGGAGTGAGAGCGCTGGATGTAAACGCTGTGGGTTTATATCAAACCAAGTAGCTTAGGCTCTGGAGCTTTAAATCAGGCCCCTCACAATGGACTGCTCAACTGCGTCTCCATGTCCCTCATCTGGCTGAGGACTATCGCCGTCCACCTCGTAAATGGATTTTCTACATGTGGCCCAGAACTAAGTTCTGTATGGCCTTAAATACTGGACTGCATCTGCAGCTTACCGTCTAATTCCTGGATTGTGATTGGTGCAACCACTTCTAGCTCAGCTGCCGAACTGAGTTATTTTAAGTAACAGCCCTACGCAACGACCTTGGGTCGACATCAAAGGTCGAATTACTTCAATACAATATAATATAAATTTTATAGCAATAAATTCTTAACATGTTCAAAACCCCGAGCTTTTACTCTGGATCACGGTTTTTCTGTACGTCAACAGACGTCTCAATAACATTTAATTCCTACTCACCCCTTCCCTCTTTACTAACCCTAGTTCAAAACACGAGATACAACAAGTGCTCAGTCATGCACACCTACGCTGTCCCTCTATCCTTCCCCACCTTCTGTCTATCTATCAGGGAAAAAACTGTTCAAAACACCTTGTCCACGAGACCAGCTCAAGGCCAAGTTATGCTGGCTCGTACAATAATTACGTTTCTAAAAATCACCCACTGCTCTCGCAAAAATTTACTCTTATGAATTAAATCTGGTCTTGACACATCCCCCACCCCAGTGAAAACTTAGGGTTTGAACGACACAATGTGTACTAAAGTCATTAAGTCAGAATACATTTGGAAGCCATATGGAAAAACTATAGCGTTAACTGAAAGTCATGAAAAAAATTGTTGAGAACGTGCATTCTGAAGGACATATGCGACGTTCTATAATATATGTGGTAATTGTGTATAGTGTAATATATGTAATGTAACAATATCGTTACAATTAAAGTGATAACCTATTTCACAAAGACATACTGTAAAGACTTAAAATATTGAGCATCTAGCTCATAGCTTCACTGAGCGTAATTATGACATATATAACATGTACAAACAATGGTTAATCTAACGTAATGGTATCCTGGCAGCAGTAGGTCTGGTCCCTTGGTTTGCCATTTCCTCATCTCATTGACCCGCAGACAAAGGCGTCAAGGTTGTCTGGAACTCAGGTCTTGGTCAGAATGGACGCTAGTGGATAAAGGAATCACATAAATTTTGAGAAAGTATGCCCATAACTTGTAGGACAAATAATGTGAAACCATCCACGGTCTCCGAATAAGGTGAAAAATGCTCAACCTCAATGTTTACAGACTATATAATGATACTAAATTAACCGGGACAACACATCGGCTTGTAGATTATCATTCCCAGGTATAGCTCTAATGGTAAATTTGTATTCCTGGAGCGCAAGGCTCCATCGGGTAAGTCGCGCATTTCTCGCTCTGTTCGACTTGAGGAATAGTAATGGACGATGATCCGTTTCAATTATAAATTCGGACATTAATAAGTATCGAGAAAATGCATCGACCGCGTAAACAATCGCGAGACACTCACGTTCGATAATCGCATATCGAGTCTCTCTATCAAGTAGCTTCCGGCTTGCGTAAAAGCACGGACGTAAGGAACCTTCATGCTCTTGGAGCAACACGGCGCCGATACCTTTATCCGACGCATCTGTACGGACGACGAAGGTCTGGCGAATATCTGGTAAAACAAGCAGGGGGAAAGTAGAAAATAAATTCTGAATAGTCTGAAGGGCATCAGCGCACTGAGGCGTCCAGACGACTTTATTTGGAAAATTCTTCCTCGTTAGATCAGATAACGGGGCTGAAAGGGAAGAAAAGTTTGGTATGAACTTCCTGTAGTAATTCAAAAGTCCCAACAAGCTACGGACTTGTTTTTTAGTTTTAGGGGGTTGAAGTTTGAAAATAGTGGATATTTTGCGATTGTCTGGAGTCTGAACCCCGCGGGTTATGGTATGACCCAAGAAGTTTATGTGGGAATAGCCCAAGAAGACCTTACTGGGCCTCGCGGTAAGGCCAGCTCGGCGAAGAGTGGCAAAGACCTCACGAAGGGCCATCAAGTGGCCAGCCCAATCGGTCTGAAAAATACATATATCATCGAAGTAGGATAACACGCAGCGCAGTTCATTTAATAAGATGTTCATCATGCGCGCGAAAGTTGCTGGTGCAGTAACCAGTCCAAAAGGCATATAATTCCATTGCATTAAACCCAAAGGGGTTTGAAAGGCTGTATACTGTTTACTATCCTCTTCGAGAGGAATCTGCCAATATCCTTTGGATAAGTCTATTTTAGAGAAGATAGTGGCGTTAGATAACCGCGCGAAAAGGTCCTCCTGATTGGGAATGGGTTCCGCATCATAGATGGTAATAGCATTGAGCTTTCTATAGTCAATGCAGAAGCGCACGGTATCGTCTTTCTTCTTGACTAACACAATGGGCGAGCAATAAGGGCTTGTAGACCGCTCTATTACGCCTAATTGTAACATTGCACGTACCTCGGTGATTATTGTTTCGTGAGCGTGCAGCGGGTACGGGTACGGTTTTACAAAAACAGGCACGTCTGTCTGGAGACGGATTACATGTTGGACTAAAAACGTACAACCGGGCAGGTCAGTGAACACTGTCGCAAATTCTTGGAGCAGGTCCGTAAGGTCCTGTTTTTGAGACGGCGTAAGCTCATCACTGATATTAATATCACTGATGCTCTCGGAGGCTTGTAATATGGGCAAGGATCTGTCGATACTTAACGGGTCCTCGTCGTCGACAGTAACTAAAGCCGCGTTGGCCCTTGCGATGACATGAACGGAGTCGCCTCGACGACGATCATCGCTAGGCAGGTACTTTTTGAGCATATTAATATGGAATACTTTTTGCTGCCCGCGGATGTCTATCAAGTAATTGACTCTGGAGAGTCTCTTTTGGACTCTATATGGTCCCTTCCACGTTAGAAGGAGTTTATTTTGCGTTTGAGGCAAAAGTACAAGTGTCAGATCTCCGACGGTTAAGGCGCGCATTTGGGCGCCCTGATCGCGATAAAATTTTGAAGAACTCGCTCTAGCGCATGCAAATTGCAGAGCGGTTTTGCATGCATTAATAATTCGTTGTCGGAGATCGACAACATATTGATACGCGGAGCGCGTATCATAATCATCGGTTTCCGAACCGGTGAACAATTGACTAAGAATGGCCATCGGGCCACGTGGTTTACGTCCGTATAATAGTTCAAATGGGGAGAAACCCGTGGACGCGTGCGGGAGTTCCCTATAGGCGAAAAGAATAGCGGGGAGCTGACGGTCCCAGTCTCCTGGTCTATCGGCAGATACGCGGGCTAACATTGCCTTCATGCTCGCGTTCCACCGCTCGCAACAACCGTTTGATTGCGGATGATAGGGGGACGTTAATTTCTGCCTAATGCCCGCTAACTCCAGCACCTTTTTGTATAGTTCAGAGGTGAATTGTGGACCTCTGTCGGAAAGAATCTCGCCGGGAAATCCGACTCGCGAGAAAATAGTCATAAGCGCTTCAGCGATATGGTCAGCCGTAATGTCTTTCAAGGGAATAGCCTCAGGCCAGCGCGTCGCGTAGTCGATGACCGAAAGAATAAAACGGTGGCCCCTATCTGATTTAGTAAGAGGGCCCACCAAGTCAATCGCGACCCGCTGAAATGGGATTGAGACTGGAGGCATTTCCTGTAGGGGCGCGCGCGATGCCTTACCTTTGGGTGTACGTTTTTGACACACATCGCAGCGCGCCACAAAACGGTTGACGTCCGCGTATACTCCAGGCCAAAAAAAATGTGCCAATATTCGTGACTTGGTTCTGGCTGAACCTTGGTGGCCTGAAAATGAAGTGTCGTGCCCGAGACGCAAAATATCACGACGGAACGACTTAGGAACTACCAGCTGTTCGACGGCGTCGCGTTTATTTCTGAAATTCCTATAAAGTAATTTATTCTTAATAAGGAATGGAGAGGCATTTCCATTCTGAGGTTGAACCCTCGCGAACAGCGGTTGAAGTGAAGAGTCGTTTTGTTGTTCTCTGTAAAAAATGGAAGGCGTGACATTGAAATCAAAAACGGGGGTCGCTAAATTACTATCCGGTGGACGCTTTGACTGTTGTCGGGTGATTACACACGCAACTTCTTCTGTCCAGATGTTCAAGTCGCCGTCAGGTGTATCGTTCACCTGTGGTAAGTTACCAATTATTAAATCGGCAACCGGATTCGGTAAAACACACGCCGTTACGACACCGGTAATAAATGGCGTGGCGACGTAGACCTCCGCGAGTCGGAAACGCTCGACGGAGCCCCCAAAAGTAATACATGTTGCCTCTTGTTCAATAAGTTGGGTCGGTCGAACCAAAGACTCCCGGACACCTATGGTGGTGCATCCTGTATCCCGTAACACGGACGCGGGTATGGCATTTACATGACCTTTATATAATGTCAATGACCCGTGCCGATGAAGGGCCGACATCACCGGGACGGCGCCCGTCATGGGCGACGTGAGTTCGACGGGGCTGACATTCTGTGCAGCCGGAACTACGACAGTGCAAGCATTCGCAGCCTCGAATTTTACTTTACAATCCTTTGATATATGCCCAGGTCTATTGCACCGATAGCACCTGATAATATTCACGTTACGTTGGGGTGGCATTGGAGGCGCGTTATATGGAGTAGTAAAATATGCCCAAGGAGGTGGGCATGGTGGGCCTTGATACTGGAAGCCCTTGCAATTATCCCGACGCGGTGGACCAGAAAAATTTTGCGCTTGTGGTCCAGTGGGTGGTCCAGCACGTCGCGGAAAACCGCGCGATCGATTCGGTGGCGGTTGGGAGTATGCCCTCGGAGACGGTGTCTGGCGATTAGTAGGACGGGAATTTCTACTTCCCGCAGGTGGAGCACCACTGACTCCGGCATAAAAGGGTTCGCTTGTTTTTGGTTTCGCCAGCGAACGATTGGGATGGGCAGAAGCGTACTGCTCCGCCAACGACGTGGTTTCTATTAATGTTTTCGGTGCCCACTCTTTAAGGTGGGACACCAGATCAGGGTGACACGCGTTATAAATTTGGTCCTTTAATATTAGCTCGTACAGCCCTTGAAAGCTACCGTCAGCGATGCCGGCTAACTGAATCCAGCGGTCGAGGTAGTGCTTTAATCGATCAACGTACGTAGAGAAGTTTTCGGATGGGTCCGGTTTACACGTCCGGAATCGTTGGTGAAACCCGTCCTCTGTATGTTGAAATCTTTTGAGAAGAGCCTTTTTAAGGACATCATAGTTTTTAGAATCTTCAATATTGAGGCCATGAAATACCTCAAGCGCACGACCAGTCAATAAATTTGCAAGGCACGAAGTCCATTCCGTGCGGTCCCAACCGGCGGCTACAGCGTGGAGCTCAAAGCGATGGATGTAAGAATCGATGTGGTCGATCTTATCATTGTAGGTCGGTAGCTTCGGCTTAGTTTTAACATTATTCGCGGATGCTAGAGGAGCCGCGGTGGGCTGGATGGCCTGCAATTCTAGTTTCTTTAGAAAAATTTCATGCTCTCTTTGAGCCGCGTTCTCAGCTCTTTCTCGTTCTTTTTCTCTTTCTCGTTCTTCTTTTTCTCTTTCTCGTTCTTCTTTTTCTCTTTCGTGTCGTTCTTTTTCTCTTTCTCGTTCGCGTTCCTCGGCCTTCTCGGCTCGTTCTGCGGCGCGCTCCTCTCGAGCCAGCTCTTGGTCTTCCTTTTGTTTCCTTTCGCACCAAGCGGGTAGCTGATCATCGGGGACGCCCAACAGCTTCGCCGCGTTAATATAGGCAGAGTAATCAGTCATTATGGTTAAGACTCCGAATAAGTCTCTATATGAGATCTAGTATTGATAAAGGTCAGGTATCCGGATCCTTCACGCGATAACCTGCGTACAGTGAACTATGTTAGCACTGTATTCTTTACGATTATCCGATTAAAATAACAATCTTAATTATTAACCTGAAGTTATCAATTATCCCTGAGGCCAATTGACCTCGTCGGGTGGCCGCTACTAAGAACGACGAATTACCAACACTGTTCCTTCGTTATACAACTTGCAGTGTCCTTACTGTTATCACTGCGTAACTAATGTTTATGACGTATAAATCAACGACAATTTTATTTCGTTGATTAAAATTACAGCTATCTTTATATAGCTATCGTATATTTTAAATTCCGAGGTAAATTCTATTACCTGAAGTTCTTTTTAAGAACTACTATTTCAGTACTTAGTTACTGAAGATTCAAGGCAAGTGCACAACTGCGCTTGAATGGGGAATCTCTATTCCCAACAATATATTTAACTTCCGGCCTATGAGCCTTACTCGTCACAACAACCAGAGAATATAATCAATGCGTCAACATTGACGCATGATTCACTCAGGCAATATATTTAAGAAAAGGAATGTATAATTACAATGTACGTAAGGTGTAATAAAAAAACAACAACACGAAACTCGACGCTAGACTAACAAGAAAAGACGGACAATAACAAACTCTACAGTCTGAACATATTTACAGATAGGATTAAGAAGAGGACAAGAGAGACGTCTTCCTAAAACAACGAGGAAGATAGAAACGCTACAATCTAAACAAAATGTACAGATCCCTATCAAAGTCTATTCTCACGAATGCGAATCCTCACTGTTTTAATCACCACTGGTTGTTGCGAGACCGCAGACGTTGTCGTCGAAACGGCAAAATCGGCGACCAAGCCACCACTTTGGCACAGAGGACACGCACACGTAAGAACGCCCTCGCCACCGCCCGTGGGTTCCTAAACACAGAGAAAAAGTAAAATGAGCCTGTAAAACAGAAGGAGGAACACTCAACTCCTTAACGCAGACGATATTAAGGATGGAATCACTTAACTCAAGGAACTGGTGGAGATTCCTTTAGCCCTTGCGTACACCACAGTCAGTACGTTTGTCTTTCTTCGTTTAGTTATGTTGAAGTCTCCTTGGCCTCGATCCTCGGGTCAATGGGAGAGCCGGAAATATGTGGAACAAATAATGAAAGAAAGCAGTATACAAAACTAAATACAATGAAGTAATTAAAGTAGCTCAACGTGAAGACCACGTGAGCACTGAAACTGAAAAAAAACAAAAGTTAATCAAAGAGAAAACCGATATTATACTCCAATCTAAATAACCTATAAACTAAACAATGTCCCCTCCAGTGTCGCGATGTGGGTTACATGGGGATATTTCGACTGACACTCTTTCGAGGTCCGCTCCCACAATCGACGAACACACAAAAATAAATACTTGCACTCTAGAAACTAAATAAATCAATTGCTTTCAATTTTAGCAGAACTGTAGAGCAGTTTAATTACAGGAATTAATGTAACAAATATAATTATAAATATATATATCAATTCAAAGGCAACTGAATCTAACTAATGGAACTACAGCTTTTATAAAGACTAACGAATTCAATCTAACTACTTGCAGGTCATATGAGTTATATGGCAAATAGAATCCGCGCACGTGGCGACAGATTTAACAGTTTAAATTCTATTAATTCAATGAGACATGTTATGATGTGGACATTTCCTCTAGACACGCCATGGAGAATGCTTGTACAACCATGCGTTGTCTGGCGGTAGCTCTGAAACTGTCTTCAAAAGTAAGTAGAACGGTTCACTTTCATCATTACAAATTAGTATAGACTCTCACCATGCGGCCCTCACTGGGAGTGAGAGCGCTGGATGTAAACGCTGTGGGTTTATATCAAACCAAGTAGCTTAGGCTCTGGAGCTTTAAATCAGGCCCCTCACAATGGACTGCTCAACTGCGTCTCCATGTCCCTCATCTGGCTGAGGACTATCGCCGTCCACCTCGTAAATGGATTTTCTACATGTGGCCCAGAACTAAGTTCTGTATGGCCTTAAATACTGGACTGCATCTGCAGCTTACCGTCTAATTCCTGGATTGTGATTGGTGCAACCACTTCTAGCTCAGCTGCCGAACTGAGTTATTTTAAGTAACAGCCCTACGCAACGACCTTGGGTCGACATCAAAGGTCGAATTACTTCAATACAATATAATATAAATTTTATAGCAATAAATTCTTAACATGTTCAAAACCCCGAGCTTTTACTCTGGATCACGGTTTTTCTGTACGTCAACAGACGTCTCAATAACATTTAATTCCTACTCACCCCTTCCCTCTTTACTAACCCTAGTTCAAAACACGAGATACAACAAGTGCTCAGTCATGCACACCTACGCTGTCCCTCTATCCTTCCCCACCTTCTGTCTATCTATCAGGGAAAAAACTGTTCAAAACACCTTGTCCACGAGACCAGCTCAAGGCCAAGTTATGCTGGCTCGTACAATAATTACGTTTCTAAAAATCACCCACTGCTCTCGCAAAAATTTACTCTTATGAATTAAATCTGGTCTTGACAAAGGACACATGTATCTACACATGTTATCTTAGCACGTGCACATTTGGATGGATGGATGGATGGATGGATGGATAGGTAGATGGATGGATGGATGGATGGATGGATGGATGGGTGGGTGGGTGGGTGGATGGATGGGTGGGTGGGTGGATGGATGGATGGATGGATGGATGGATGGGTGGGTGGGTGGGTGGGTGGATGGATGGATGGATGGATGGATGGATGGATGGATGGATGGATGGATGGGTGGATGGATGGATGGATGGGTGGATGGGTGAATGGATGGACGGATAGATGAATGGATGGATGGATGGATGGATGGATGGATGGAGGGCTGGGTGGCTGGGTGGATCGATGGAAGGATGGATGAGTGAGTGGATGGATGGGTGGACGGATGGGTGGCTGGGTGGATCGATGGAAGGATGGATGAGTGAGTGGATGGATGGGTGGATGGATGGGTGGGTGGATGGATGAATGGGTGGATGGATGACGGATGGATAGATAAATGGGTGGATGGGTGGATGGATGGATGGTTGGACGAATAGATGAATGGATGGGTGGATGGATGGATGGATGGATGGATGGGTGGATGGATGGATGGATGGATGGATGGATGGATGGATGGGTAGCTGGGTGGATCGATGGAAGGATGGATGAGTGAGTGGGTACCTGGTTGGCTAGATCGATGGGTGGATAGTTGTCCTTAGGTAAACAAGAAGTGCAGGCTGTTACAATGAATTATAATGATTACTCCCCGGCGTACAAACCGCGTGATAATGGCTGTCAACAAAATAAATGTTACTGCTAAATATGAGCATTACAAATACATAATATAATATAATATATAGATAGATGTATCCTTCCGCGGCGGTGTGTGATTATTGCGTCATTGCAAAGCAAAATTTTTGGGCGGCGAGGCACCAGTCTGGCACCTAGATCTATACCAGCGTTGATCTGTTTCATCCCTTAGGCTGCAAAGGCAGTGGCTTCACATCTCCCCCGTTTTCCACTCGCGATTTTGGGAGAGTAAAAATTGAGTTGGTTGTGCAATCGGAGTGCCCGCAATTCACTTTCCATTCGAGGTCCGCGCGTGATCCATGACCCCATATTCCAAAATGGAGGCATGTCATCGCTTGTAGCGGGGGTAGTTGCCACAACAAAACTTTTTTTTTGTTTTTTAAAGCTACAAGAAGCGACACAATAATTTGGTAATTTGGGTCGCTGAATTCAAATATGAAATCAAAAATAACATTTGATTCAAAATTTTGTACAAAAAGTTTGGGATTGCGCTGTTTTCAGATCTTAAAACACCGAGTAGATTCGGTGAGTGAAAAACGTGAGCGATTTTAGTGCAGCACCAAAATCCAGAACGACACGAATTGGCCGTGAAAGTGAGTGGAAAGTGAATGGGTGCCACTCCGATGCCCACTAGAGATAATAATCATAGAGATCCCGACAATTCTACAAGTTGAAAGCCAATCACAACGTGAAAACGGGGCAGATGTGAAGCCACTGCGTTTGCAGCACTGAAATCCAAATCGACACGAATTGGCCGTGAAAGCGAGTGGGAAGTGAATGGCTGCCACTCCGATGCCCACTAGAGATAATATAGAACTCCTGATAATTGTACAAGACTACTAGCTGAAAGTGGATCACAAAGTGAAAACGGCGGAGATGTGAAGCCACTGCGTTTGCAGTCTGACACGTTTCTCATTAATTCCACCTCACATGTTCAAGGTAAGCAAGCCAGTTGTTTTCCCCGTGTTTACAAGGTTACGCTGCCAAAAACACAGCAACAAACCACTGATAAATCCTGACTTGAGTGACCGATTAAACCCTCCGTACGTGATTCTTTATCTCCATAGAGATTCCCCACGTTTCGTTGACGAGCAACGTAAATAAATTGCTCGTCTTTGTTTTCCTTGTTTTCCAACTTCAAGCAGTCACGCCTTTCATTAATCCGGTGGTTCTCAAGTTTTTTTTCGTATCTTTCACCCCTTGGCAATTTTTCGAAATTGAATTTACACCACCCCATCACCTAGTTTTGGGCAGAATGCCGAAATATATGGAAATACTCGCAAATAAGGAGGGTATCATACTAAGCCCTTAACAACACTGTCTGCTGCTGGCAGACAAGGCGTGCGCACTATAATTTCTTATAATTATTTTCTTACTAACTCTTGGAATAGGTGGGCTATAATATTAATCAATAAAATAAACTAGCACCTACTCGCAAGATACGAAAACACAAATTCTTTATATCAAGCCCAGCTGTATCATCTAGATCAATAATGGCATTTGGATTCCATACAAAGATTAAAAGAACTTGCTGTAACACCACAATTCCCAACAGATTAGAAATACCTAGATATTATAAAGGCACTTTTCGATCGGCAATTTGTGGAAGAAAACGAAAAACGACATTTCCGATCACACTCTTCGATTTTGACGGATGAAAATGTGGTCTTTCTTTTGCGGCTAAAACTAAAGTGAATAAATAATTCATTGTCGACAATTAAAGCAGCACACAAAGATTCAATAGGTCGGATAAGTCAAGACGTTTTAGGTGTTTACCTGTTCACCCTCTAGCCTCATTATAGTCTGGTATATGAGAGATGGATATATTTTTGCATTATTCATAACTCGTTCTATGATGATCATGAGTTGCTGTTTTTGTTGTTATTTTTTACTGGAGATGTAAGATAAGATAACTTCATTTATCTAGAGACTGGAAATTTGATTATACAGCTTTATCAAAACTACACAACATAACATTATATATTATGTAATACACACCCTGGACGCCTGTACACACATCTACATAAACACTTGACTCTGTGTCAAACATTTTTTACGGTTTATCACCATGATCTTAAGTAATAGCGAGATCACTGATGACAATGATGTCTCCAGATCCGTGCCCCCCCCCACCTCCCTCCCCCTAACGGACCATAGCCCACAGACCCCTCCCTCATACACATTTAGAGCAGACACGCACACATTGGATCTACGTGAGTGACTACGTACAAGTAGTACAAGACCATGGCAGTCGTCATCTAGGAGACGCTACTGAGGCGGACTGCTGATGGCGGAAATGATTTCCTGCATCTTTCACTGTTTCCTGTAGTAATATTCTCATCTGACTAAGATTTCTACATTGGCCATACGATGATTAAGAAGTATAAAATACAGATTGTTAAATCTAAAACAGTAGAAACAAAAAAGTTTGAGTCTGAGTTTAAAGAAATCACTTCGGCACGATAACGGTCACACTGGGCTTGGAAAAAGCGATACGAACAAAAGAATAATTATATTAATAAATCGACAAGACCGGAGGAGAGCCTACCAGACGCGCCCATCCGCGTCGAAAGAAAGAAAGAAAAAAAAAACAACAACAGAGCACTGTCCTTTTACGAAGTGCATATCCGTACACACAATTCGATGACGTGGGCTGGGGTAGCTCTACCTGATTGGTCTAAAATGTTAGCGCTCTTCTATGAATGAAGAAGATTCATTCCCATTGTGTGTTCTACGTCATCGAATTGTGTGCACAACATGTTGTACGGATATGCGCTTCCGTCTTTTTAATTTCCGTTTCAACTTTGGACTTTGTTTTTTTTTTCGAATCATACTTTTTAAGAAATATGTAAAAATCCATAATCAGCAAATACACCCCATTTGGGTAGGCGATATTTCGCGACCTCAGTTATTGTACTTCACTTTTCGCACAATTGAGAAATCCGTCATTAAACGTTTGCGGCTTTAGTTTATTACGATAGGGGGTTAGAATAAATCGCAAGTATGAAACAACTTGACAAGTGCCATAATGCATTTAAACAAGTGTCAAAGTGTACAATTGTTATACCTCTTCTACATACTGAAAAAATCTCCGGTTTTTCAGAAAATGGAGATTGAACTAACAAGAACGGAGGTCGCGATTTAACCTGGAAAGGGTTTAATTTATCCCAGGTAGGGAACCCTTGCATTAATCAATTGACTTCTCGCCACACGTGTATTGTCGCAGTCAGAACCAATCTCGATCCATTATCATCGCCTCACGTTAAGTCCTCGGCTGACTTTGTGTAATGCAGTATTTAATCCTAATGGTAAGGTCTGAGAATGGTTTTAACAATAGAATGTTGGCTAGTCTGTGTAGGTGTGTGGGACTTGGTGAAGGTTTAAGGTACAATGAAAAGGTTTCGTGGGTTATCTGTCTGTTTGTCTGTCTGTCTTTCCGTCTGCCCCTCCTTTCGTCCACCCATCCATCTATGCATACACCTGCTCTTTCTGTCTATCTGTCTGTCTGTCTATCTATCTATCTATCTATCTATCTATCTATCTATCTATCTATCTATCTATCTATCTATCTATCTATCTATCTATCTATCTATCTATCTATCTATCTATCTATCTATCTATCTATCTATCTATCTATCTATCTATCTATCTTTCCATCCAGCTTTTTACAGAGTTTAATCTCTATTATCTTAAAAGCAATATCGAGATAACTGATGACAATGGTATTTCCCGATCGGTGCACCCCCCCCCCCCAAAACAACAACAACAACAACAACAACAACCCACTCCCACAGTCCAAAGACCCCTCCGGCCTCCCTTATTTCCACCGTCTTAGGCCAAAAAGATTACTTCAGCCAATATAATTAGTCATTGCCACCCTAAAGCCTACAGCACACTGTCAAGTCTCACCCTTGCATCTGTTTTGACTCACTGCTCGAGGTCTCAATTTCCGGTCTGCTGACTGAAGACAATTTTTTTATGCTCCCGAACTGGCAAAACAGTTTAACTGTTTTAGCCTCGCTGTACGCGAGGTCACGTTCAATTCCATATTCCACATCGCACACTAAAACCGAATAAACACGGACTTGAATCAGTGCGCAGTTAGCCTTAATGTTATTAAAAAAAAAGCGCTGTATATCACATTTGTTGACCTCACCAAACCATTTGACACAGTATGTCGTGAAGGCCTCTGGAAAATCCTGGCGAAGTTTGGGTGTCCACCCGAATTCATCACAATAGTGCGCCAGTTTCATGATGGCATGCAAGCTGCAGTCAAAAGCAACGGCAGTGTTTCAGAGCCCTTTGCTGTCACAAATGGGGTAAAACAGGGTTGTGTCTTAGCCCCAACTCTGTTCAGCATCATGTTCTCTGCAATGCTACAAGAAGCCTTTAGCTCTCCTCCTCAAGGGGTAAGCATCAAGTACCGAACTGATGGCAGTCTATTCAACCTCAGGAGACTTCAGGCAAAAACCAAAACCAAAAGTACTCAAGTCTGTGACCTACTATTTGCTGATGATTGTGCACTTCTGGCACACGATGAGGATAGCATGCAAAACTGTGTTGATAAGTTCTCTAGTGCCTGTGACAACTTTGGCCTCACAATAAGCACAAAGAAGACGGAAGTGCTCCATCAGCCTACTCCAGACGACAAGTATCCTGTGACCCCAAATATCAAAGTCCATGACAGTCTTCTGAAGGTGTCGGAGAACTTCACCTATCTTGGCAGTACACTGTCTTCTACGGCTCGTGTTGATACTGAAATTCTCTCAAGAATCAGCAAAGCCAGCTCTGCGTTTGGCAGGCTTCGAAAGAGAGTGTGGGATGTTGCCGGCATTCGCACAGACACTAAGCTGAAAGTGTACAATGCTGTGGTCCTTCCCACCCTACTCTATGGGGCTGAAACCTGGACAGTGTACCAATCGCATGCCAGAAAGCTAAATCACTTTCATCTGGCCTGCCTTAGAAAGATCCTAAGGATCAAATGGCAGGATAAAATTCCAGACACTGAGGTCCTCAATCGTGCCAAGGAATTGAGCATCTTCTGCCACCTGAAAAAAATTCAACTACGTTGGGCAGGACATGTTGTCAGAATGCCCGACTCCAGACTTTGATCGTGCAAATTGGAGGGCGGCCCTTACCAGAGGCAGCAAAGCATGGGAAGCTGACAGAGTCCAGCAGGCTATCAAAAAAAGAGAACGGCGCAAGAAAAGGCCCAGTGGTACTGAACCAACGGAGCACTCTTGTCATTTATGCGGAAGGGTCTGCAGGGCAAAAATAGGACTTATCAGTCACATGAGAAGCCATAAGTCATGAAAGAACAGTCTTTCCATTCTGTCCTCTGTGTCCTTTAGTTCTCTTCATTGTCCATGTGTTGAAATTCTCAACAATTTCTGTTCTTTATTCCTCTGGTGTTGTTAAGGTCATCATCATACCTGATGGACGAACTATTATTTATTAAATGAAATGAGTAGTATCTATTTATTTAACACAGCCAGCATGCCAATGTCAGTCCGACATACATTTATACAGGATTTCAGCAAGGTTGGTAGGATTACAATAGGTGCAGGTTCCCTACGTGAAACCGACGTCTGGGCGATGTCTAACCATCCGATCTACGTAGGAACGACGTCATTCATTCCTATGAGCAAACCTGACGTCAATCCTGCACGTTGAAATTCTGTAGGATTGCGGGCTGGGTAGCTTATATAATTTGTTTGTCGTTACGGGACCGTAGTATATTACATATTAAGCTAGAGGTAAGCAGGGAACTAGAACTAGAACTCAGTATTTTCTCTCTTCGGCTTTGTGGTAAAACATGGGTCCTCTAGCAAAGACGCTACAATTTTGTACAACTAATGGTTTCTTTTGGTCATCCCAAAATGTGTACATATTTAGGTCCTTATTTTATGAGAATCTCCGCTCTGGGTATTTTATGAGAATCTCCGCTCTGGGTATTTTATGAGAATCTCCACTCTGGGTATTTTATGAGAATCTCCGCTCTGGGTATTTTATGAGAATCTCCGCTCTGGGTATTTTATGAGAATCTCCGCTCTGGGTATTTTATGAGAATCT
Organism: Onchidella celtica; assembly: GCA_963931925.1. Taxonomy (NCBI): domain Eukaryota; kingdom Metazoa; phylum Mollusca; class Gastropoda; order Systellommatophora; family Onchidiidae; genus Onchidella; species Onchidella celtica. Next base: position 15,143,535 of record OZ007579.1, on the reverse strand, counting down.
CCGCTCTGGGTATTTGCACCTCGCTTTTTTCTTGTTGCTGTTCTTTTCTTGTTTCACTGTTGTGCTTGTTGATTTCGTCCTGGCTTTCATAGCCCTCAAAAGGGCTCCCATTTGGGTTCGGCTGTCCTCTCTTGATGGTGTTCTTTCTTGCTTGCATGAGTTCTTTCTTTCTTGCATGGGTTCTTTCTTTCTTGCATGAGTTCTTTGCTTCTTGCTTCCTGCCCCTCAAAAGGGTTTCCATTTGGGTTCTTTCTTGGTTGCATGTGTTCCTTGGCTTCGTGCTTCCTAGCCCTCCGAAGGGCTCCCCCTAACGGCCTGCATCCTTCTTTTGTTTTGTTTTGAGTTGGCTTCTTAGCCCTCAAAAGGGCCCTTACTTGGGTTATTTCTTGCTTGCTTGCGTTCCTTGTTTTCGTGCCTTCCAGCCCTCAAAAGGGCTCCCCATCGGCCTGCTTCCTCCTTTTGTTTTGTTTTGAGTTGGCGAGCCTTCTCTTTGGCGCCAGCGCATCCCAAAATGAAAATTGATCCAAGAGTAAAACGGGCCGTGGCGAGAAAAATACTGCAGTTTCTGTAAAATTTCCCCTTTTTGCATATACTGGTTTTTTTTCATGACGCGATAGAGCTGTCATCATTAAGAATAAGCGAGTCCAGAAATAAAGTATTGCAGCAATAGGAATATTGACGTACGCACGCAAATTTTGCATTATCTCCCATCATGTCCGTCTTAACTAGGTCATCGCCCCTTGTTGCTACAGAATGCCAAAGGGACGCCAGAGAGACAAGTGTCTGGGTACTGTCTACTCCAGTGTCCAGATTTCTAAACTTGGCAATATCCACGCTGTGATATCTTGGGAGATAAGAGAGCGGGGGTGGAGAGAGAGAGAGAGAGAGAGAGAGAGAGAGTCAAAATGGGAGGCAGAGAGGGAGAAAGAAAGAGAGATAGAGACAGAGAAAGAAAGAAAGAAACAAATAGACAAATAAAGAGGGGCAGAGAGAGAAAGAAAGAAAGAGACACAAAGAAAATAAGGGCCAGACAGACAGAAGGAGAGAGAAAGAGAGAGAGAGAGAGAGAGAGAGAGAGAGAACCAAAGGGACGATCAAATTAACCACTAGAACTATTTCTGCACAAGTCTCATTCAATCAAATCACTTGGAGGCGGTCCCACAGACTAATGAAATACCCAGACTGGACGATCCCATTGTGTGACGCCACAAAATAGCGAAAGGTCATGAAACATCCGCCACATTAGGTTTACGGTAACGACCGACGCTTCAGGATAGCTACAATTTTGAATGACACCATTTTGACGCGCCTGCTGAACGCGGAAGTTTGGTTCCGCACCAAGAAATTAATACATGTACAACCAATCTTGACAAATAAAAAGAAATGTCTACTGCAGATAGAACTAGAACCGGAATTTCCTGAGCGGCGGCCATGTTGATTATACGGCCGCCGCTCGGGAAATTCCGTAAAAAAACGACACAGCCCGAAGCTCGTGTTTCCAGTCTGGTTAATTTATTAGTCTCTGGGCGGTACTATCTGTATGTTAACAAACGATCAACATTCTAATCCCTTTACCCGATTTGTCAGACTGATACAAATAGTTCCAGTAGATCTAAGTGTAAGATCCTTAGATTTACAGTCAGGCGAAAAGAAGAATAAGGAGGGTATCATACTAAGCCCGGAACGGCACAGTCAGCTGCGAGCAGACAGGAAGTGCACACCATAATTTCCTGTATTTTCTTAGTAAATCCGAGAGGACCCTATCATGCTAAGCCCGGTCAGACACAGTCAGCTTCTGCCATTATAATCTTGTGTGTACATTTTGCTGGCAGCAGCTGGCTGACATGTTTCAGGGCTTAGTATGACATCCCTTTTAAGCGATACATGTGGCATTTCCCGAGCTCACACAAATGCTTTGAAGGGATGTTGATAACAAGGATGAAGTAGAATTTGACATGTATTTTTTACCAGGCAGGGGTGGATCTGAGTTTCCTGGAAACGATCCTTGTGCCAATGACAAACATTTGCCGTTTTTAAACTGTCGGCCTCAACTCTTCATTTTTTTTCTTGTACTCCTACGCGGCGTCTGTGATCTCGTCATGTGTAACACAGACAGTGTGTGCACTTGAGCAAATATTTGCTAGACGAGCGCAGAGTGTGCAGTGTGAGTGATTAAAGGTGCAGTGTCCGGTCAGGAGCAAATGTTCTTCCGATCGTTTTGTCTCAAATGTTCGGTTTTTATCTTGTGGTTGGTCGTTTTTGAGCATTTTGTTTGAGAACTAGGTCTTGGATGGGTGAGAGCATAGGTGGATGGATGGATGGATAGATAGATGGATTGATGGATGGAAGAATGGATAGATGGATGGATGGATAGATAGATAGATGGATGAATGAGTGGATGGATGGATGGATTGGTAGGTGGATGGATGGATGGATGAGTGGATGGATGGATGGATTGGTAGGTGGATGGATGGATGGGCAGATAGACGGACGGATGGATGGATGGATGAATGGGTGGGTGGATGGGTAGATAGATGGATGGATCGATGGATGGATGAATGGATAGGATGAATGGATGGATGGATGGATGGATGGATGGATAGATATGTGGATGGATGGATGGATGAGTGACTGGATGGATGGTTAGTAAGTTTGTTGATTGTTTGTTTGGTTGGTTGCTGAGTGGATGGATGGATGGATTGGTAGGTGGATAGATGGATGGGCAGATAGACGGATGGATGGATGGATGAATGGGTGGGTGGATGGATGGACGGACGGATGGATGGATGGATGGGTGGGTGGGTGGATGGATGGGTGGATGGATGGGTGGATGGATGGATGGATAGATGAATGATCAGATGGTTGGTTGGTTGGTTGCTGGCTGGCTGGATGGACAGATAGATGGATGGATGGACGGATGGATGGATGGGTGGATAAATGGGTGGATGGGCGAATAGGTACCTGGCTGGCCAGATAAAATGGATGGATGGACGGGTACCTGATAAACGGATGAGTGGGTCTCTGGTTAGCTCAAAAGATGAGCTCATGGGCAGATGGCTAGCGATAAGAAAGGCTAACAAAGGGTTGCATGAAAGAGTGATTGATGGGGTGATTGAACGGCTGGATATTTAGAAGACAAATCGCCTGTCTCCTCTAGTTTATTTGGTGCATCCCTGTAATTGTTATAATCCGGCATTCCCAGAATCTTACATCTCTCCTCTTACTTCTACCATGCTGCAGTTCATGTAATAGTTACGGCAATACATTCAGTCAAATCTGTTGAGCGTCGGTCTTGACTCAGACTTGAACTTTCTCTTAATCAACTATCGAGACAGACTTGTTTCAATCTCACTCGTGCGAACGGTTCCATTTAACTCCATAGTTCACAAAACCGAAGCAAAACAGACTTGGTCGGATGAGAAAGGGGGCGGGGGTGGAGAGAATACCAAGAGTCAAGACAATCTGAGTCAAAGCAAAGTCTGTCGAGGGGTATCATATACTAGACTCGGGGCATCACAACCAGTTGCTGGCAGCAAAATGTACATCCGAGAAATAGTGGCAGAAGCTGACTGTGTCTGACCGGGCTTAGTATGATAGGATGTTACATAATTTACTGAGAAAATATCGGAAATTATGGTGTGTACTTCTTGTCTGACAGCATCTGACTGTGTTGTTAAGACTTTAGTATGATAGCCCCAATATTGTGTTGTCTGCCTTGAACTTGTCAAGTTACCAATATAAACAATAGCTCACGTCATTATCGTAATCTTCCATACGCTTTCACCATTTTGGCAGAAAGAGCTGACGGTCAGCTGAGAGCGGAAAAGCTCCAAGAGGTGGGATGTTGTGTGATTCCAAGGTCTCCACAACACTGAGATTAGTTCTGCATTTAACAGAAAATTTCGTATTATCACTGAATGTTCATTGAATACATCGTCTTCACTGCTGATTCGTGTTTTGCATACACGAGCATTGTCTGTTTTCTCTCTGTTTGCCTGCCAATCTATATATCTCTCTGTCTGTCTGTCGAGAAAGTTTCCGCTCGAGTAACCCTTTGCTTTCACTTGTGTCTCTCTCGCAACACATAAAATAATAATTATTGTTGACATCATGGCTATGCACGTCGGGAACAAATATAATAACGGTGTAGCCTTTAGAGCAGAATTCCAAAATCCCAAGGCTGGAAGTGGCGCACTAAGTCAGTTCTTTTGCGTCAGTTCTGACTCGGTGCGTGAGATATCTCTTCACGCCATCTGACTCAAGACAGTTTTGACGCGCCCAAAACTAGTGAGACAAACTAGTTGCGGTCGCACCAGAGCCAAAAGTCCAGTTTTAGCTTCATACTTCACATCTCGCATTAGGACCGAGGGGAAACGGACGTGTGACTCAGTGCGCGTCAACAGCCTTTGTGTTAAGCGAGGAACACAAAAACAAACTGTGAGTTGAGGTATGGTAGAAAGTATGTGTAGACCTCTAAAAAATTATTGTTGTGAGACCGGTTGCGTGCAGAAAGGGCGACAGAGGGGGCGGCGGCCTTGGGCATCCAATTCAGGAGGTACCCAATCAAAGAGTGAAATTAAGATTAAGTTTTTTGAAATTCGAATTTTTCGCCGTTAACTTCGTTGTACAAACTGCTATTCAGTCCCACGAGCTGGTGAGAATGTGGATCTGTGATTTAGTAAACGAGATTAGCGAGTGCAGAAGCTGTTACAATGTAAATACTGTGCGTAATGCTAAACTTGAGTCTTGGGGCATACAATCTAGGAATTGGCTCCGGGCATCACCAAACCTCTGCACGCCATTGTGTAAGACCATGTTTACAATGGTAGGAGCATTATTATCTTTCCCCCACCTCCTCTCTTTCTGTGTGTGTGTATAAGAGAAAGAGAGAGAGAGAGAGGGGGGGGGGGCGGGGGGGGGGGAGACAGAGAGAGAGACCGAGAGGGGGGTGCTTGGGTGCCCAAGAATGCTTGCTTGATGGAGAAGGAACCTAAAGGTAACCACTTGAATGTTATTGTGTTTCGCTGGAAGCCGCCTTTCAGTGAATAACACAAACACGCCCCCCCCCCCCCCCCCCGCATAAAACCAGCAGAATTTCTAGTTTGGTGTTCGTTGGTGTTTATAGCAAATCCTCAAAGTTGGTCAGAGTGCCAGAACACACTGAATATTATTAGGCCCAGCTCACATAGGAAGACACGCGAAACGAGAAACGCGAAACAGGAAACGCCTCATGCGTGAGAACAAAAGTGGTACCAATGATTTAAACGGCAACGTGCACATAGGAGGTAACGACAACGCCAGAAACGCGAAACGCGTGTGTTGACGTGAGGAGGCAAAGTGTGGCGTTTCTTGTAGTTTCCTGTGCAACTGCAGTGAAGCGCATTATTCTGCTACTGCGTTGTTGTTGTTCTTCTTCTTCTTCATCTTCTTCTTCCCGTTGTTGCAGTTGTTGTTGTTGTTGTTGATGATGAGGATAAGTTTATTTTAGCGATTTTTTTTTTTTACTCACCTGAGAGCCAAGACTAGTTTTTCTTCGGTTGATATTGGTTCCCGCCAGTTACAACCAAAGGTTGTAAACGTGGCAGCACCAGTGACTTGAGTTCGTCATAGGTTTGGTATGAAATTCTTAAGTAATTAAAGAACAATGTCTCGTCCTTACGCTCCATCAAAGAGCAGAATGTTATTTGAAATTCTCCTCTTGTACTCCTTAACATAAAATGCTCACGGCACCAAATGTGAGTGTGCATGAGAAAACCCACAATATGTCGACAGAGCTGATTTTGAGAAAAACGGCTTTGAAGTGAAATTATGGGTCCGACACAAACTCCCAACTTGGCTGTTGTTTAGGGGACCGTGGCATGTTACAGGGTAAACTGTAGATGAGCAGTGAACACTACTCACCATGATCTCTATAAAGGCTTTGTAATTAGACCTCGGTCTCCTAACAAGATCCAAAAACTTCCGACTTGGCTGTTGTTTAGGGGACCGTGGCATGTTACAGGGTAAACTGTAGATGAGCAGTGAACACTACTCAGTATGGGCTCTATAACGGCTTAGTTATTAGACTACGGTCTCCTAACAGCAATCTCTCCAATATTAATGGGTCAATTAGCTATTGCCATTTTTAGGATTAAATGCCGTTTTCACAAAATCTTGTTTTAGGAGGGTCACTGACTTCAATTTATCAGAAATGTCTTGTCTTTTATTATATGTACAGAACTCAAAATGTCATGTTTGCGACATATTGTGGGTTTTCTCATGCACACTCACAAATGCTGCGTTTTCTCATTTTTCTTATCTTTCTCAATAACACTAATTGACTAATGCAACCAATGTGTCTTCATCCGAGGAATCCATTTTGTCAACTGACCTACGTGAGAGCATGACTAGGCCTATAGATGTGATCAGGTGGTGTGTGGTGTGAGGCGTTTCGCTTTTCGGGGTTTCACGTTTCTTCCTATGTGAGCCGGGCCTTAGAAGGAAAGGGGGTGAGCAGTTGTGAGAATAACATCAATCAAAACGTTAATTTGTAAACTATTAAGCAAACTTGTGAGACGGTCGGTTTTGTTGCTGTTTTTTTTTAAATATTTCGAATTGATGGTAAGATGGTTGGAATTAATATGATTAGAGTCAAGAGAAGACATCTACAAGTACAAATTCTTTGACATTTCTTTTTTTTTGCTGTTTTTGTATTAACCTGCTTTTTTGGAAGGGAGGTTAAAAGAATAACATCAATCAAAGCAACGCGCCTGTATACGTTTTAAGCCGTGTTTCCATATGTACGGGAACCTGCAACGGTAACGGAAAAGTAAAAAAACCCGTCAAGTAATTAAATAGTAAAAAATATACTTCCGTGCACATTGGAAACACTCTTTCTATTTACCATTTGACGGCTTTTTGTCGGACTCATGAAAACACAACTTAAGAGAATAATATCAATTGAAGCAACACAGCTGCAAATGTTTTAAGCACGCTGAGCCTGTGAAGAGCCCTTTTTGTTTTACAAGGGTTTGCTGATAATGGGAGGTGGATGGATTTACGATTAGATTAGACCCGAGAAAAGATTGTTTGTTTTAACCTGTTTACAGGAGTTTGGGAAGTGGGGTGTTCGGAGGGGTGGATGGATGGATGGGAGGTTGGATGGACGGATGGATGGATGGATGGATAGGTGGATGGATGGATGGATAGGTGGATGTATGTATGGATGGATGGACGGATGAATGAATGGATGGATGGATGGATGGATGGACGGATGAATGGATGGATGGATGGATGGGTGGATGGATGGACGGACGGACGGATGGATGGATGGATGAATGGACGGATGCATGGGTAAGTGTTTAGACGGGTGGGTGGATGGGGGTGGGGGTAGGTGGGTAGATGGAGAGAATTTAAGAGAATACTAATTACAGCACGACGAGTCTGCAAATGTTTTAAATAGGCTAAACTTCTGAAGTGCCCTTTTTGCTTTACAAAGGATTATTGATTAGCAGTGCAAAGTGGGTGAAATTGTGATAAGAGCCAAGAAAAGGCATAGACTTTTGACATGCTTTGAAGTCGTTTGGGTTAATTTGCAGCTGGGGGGAGGGGGGGGGGCGATGGAAGATTTAATAGTTATCAAAGGAACGCAGATTTTGTAACACGTGTAAACAAGCTAAACTTGTTAGAGGGGTCTTTTGACCGTGGATTGATGAACAGCAGTGCAAGGTGGATGGAATTATAGAGCAAAGAAAATTTGCCTGAATTTTTGCACAGATGAAAGAAAAAGAGCAGCTGTAATCTGCCATGCCATTTAAAAATACCCTACTTGCAAATAATAATAATAAATTTACAGGACACGGTTAAAAAGACACCATCACTCCTTGTGCACTGCTTTAATCTTTGTTCAAATTTCTATTTCGAGACTTTAGTTCGTGTTTGTTCTATCTCCATTTTCTGAAAAACTGGAAATCTTTTAGTATGGAGAAAAGGTGTAACAAATGCACACTTTGACACTGTCTTGTTTAAAATGCTTTGTATCACTTATCAAACTGTTTCACAGTTCCAATTTATTCTAACTCCTTATCATAAAGAACTAAAGCCACAGACGTTTGCCGTTGAATTTCTCAGTTGTGCAAAAAGTGGAGTTGGAATAAACAAAACCATTGCACAAAGTTTCATGACACTCAAAGAAAACTATCACTCGTTCAAAATTAAAGCTTAGGGGAATTATAATTATGTTAGATTTCTTTCTATAAAATGATGTTAAAAGGTGAATCTGTCTCAGGCTGTCATACACAGTATTATTCCATAACTGGGTTAACGTGAGACACTTGGCCCAGCTAGGTTAATTTGGAGGTCACTGAACTTTGCTTGTCTCCGCTATATCTTCTTGAAGGATACAGAGAAAGAGGAAGACGCAGAAAATTTGTTTTTTTTTTTGCTGCCCACAGTTCGCCTCACTATAGCTAGGTATGTGCCATAGTTGACTGAAGTTCCACGCCATGTTACTGCATGTAATACGCCTGTCACGAATGCATGATATCGCGGGTGTAGTGCAAAACTGTTGTATCTCCAGTGATATGAATTGGGGTTCATAGGCAATACTGCAATAATGACAAACTGCTTCGTGCAATTTTTTCGTTACTCCGCTATCTTTAACCAGTTCCAAGTTACAGAGAAGCAGTATTGTTGTATCTCAATGCTATCATTGAGAGCAATATTGTGGTATTTCCGAGACAGTAAGCTCCCATTATTCATATCACTGGAGATACAACTATTTTGCTCTATACCCGCGATGTGATTATGTAAAGATGTGTTCACCGTGCATGTGCTCTTAAACGCTCTGTGAAAGTCAATTTCCCTCATGGAATAAAGAAAAATGGGGACATCTGTAAATAGCTACAACAAACGTCAGTAGCTTTTCTACAATGCCGCGGGGTCAGCGTTCGTACCTTTAACTTTATTCAGTTCTGGTTTACTATATTTTTTAAACTTCTCGAGTTCTTGCTCGTTCCAACTCCACTTTTTGCACAACTCCCACTTTAGACGTTTGTGGCTTTAGTATTATCAGAGACCTTATATAGCGAGACAGGTAACTGTGGCTGGATCCGCGTATCTGGGTCAGGCATCCGTGTTGGCATTAACGGCGGTAACAGAAGACAAGTCTTTATTATCGGCAAGAAGCTTACATTGTTATACCGTATAATGGTGTAAGCTCCTCGATTCTCGGTAGTTGTAACAATGGCGAGCACTAAGAACACACACTGTAAATGGTGTTCTGCTATGTACTGTACTAATTCAAAGAACAAACGACCGGATTTATCATTTTTCTCCTTTCCATTAGACCCAGTCAAGTAATAAACTTTTACATGGCTTTTTTTTTTTTTTTAAAAGCATCGAGTCAGCATACATTTATTGTCCAATTTGTTACAAAATTATTGTCAAATGTTGGTCAGGGATGGTAATGCATTGGCATTGACTTAAAGTTAAGGTACCCTTGATCACTTTGAATGTACTTTAAAAAATTAAAACTATTTTATTCTCGTAAATTATGGCGCTTTGTTTGTTTTAAGATTATTGTTAGATTGAAAGATTAATTGTAATTGACAGGTTTTTTTAACGTATGCATGACTGTGATTAACATTCTGGAGTGTCTTTCGGATCTAATATGTAAGTTGGGCTGAAAAGGAAGCATAGTGGATGTCTATGCAATGAAAGAAAAGAAAATATTATCCATTAGATTGAGCGTGACATCTTTGTGGCAAGGTATATTGTCATTCCTTCTCCAGATGCAAGAAGTGGGTAGTGAATACACGAAGGGCTTATCTAGAGAAGAAGTCGGCTAAAGCACTGCACAAGAGCAATGTTCTGTGTTCAGAGCACTTTGAGCCATGCTGTTTCAGCGCAACAGCAACAACGAGAAAACCATTGGTGAAAGGCGCCGTCCCAACAATTTTCAAAGTGCCAAATCCGCCCCCCCCCCCCAAACTCACTGGAAATCGACCATTGCCTACACGCATCATTCAACCTTCTCCTCCCCCCGTATCCTCATCACAACAAAATGAACCTATTGATACCCAAATACAGGCGATGCCGACAAAAGGGTAGAAACAATTAAAAACTCTTTGCGAAAAAAGTTTACAGCGCAGAGAACGAAGATCTGGCGCCTTAAGAAAAAGCTTTAGAAGTCTCGGGAAGAATCTGCACCAAGTGAAACAATTACAGAAGATGGCAGGTCTTTGGAAGAAATACTCAAACCGCATTTGTCAAAAGATGCCCTCCGCTTTGTCTTAACCCAGATCAGGGTTTCTAAATTATCCAAAGGAGCACGCCGCTGGACTTTTGCCGATAAAAGCTTTGCGTTGTCCGTATACCATGCGAGTAGAAAAGCTTACAGCTTACTGCAAAAGGTTTTCCACCTTCCGTCACCCAGAACTCTGTCTTTGTCCATGAAAAATGTTCACATACAACTGGGTCTATGTCAGAATATTCTGAATATGTTCAAAATTAAAGTAAAGGCCATGGCAGAGAAGGAAAGATTATGTGCCATTATATTTGATGAGATGGCCATCAAGTATGGTATTCGTTACGACCCAACTCATGACAAAGTTGAGGTATTTGAAGACTACAATAGTCTTTCCTCCTTTTATCACACTCATAAAACTATTTATCATCTTTATCTAAACGTCAGTAAATTGAAAGGAATAGTGCCCATCATCGCCTCTTATTCCACTATTGTCAGCCTCCCAGCTGACTGTGCGACCGCCGTTATCTGTATCTGGGTCACGCTGGGCCTGTCACACTGCACTGCAGTGCAAACGTATGGAGCGGCCCCGGCAGTTACCTGTCTCGCTATTGTAAGGTCTCTGGTATTATGGTAAGGAGTTGTGAAACGACTTGATAAGTGCCACAACGTATTTTACAAGTGTCAAAGTGTGCATTTGTTATACCTTTTCTACATACTAAAAGATCTCTAATTTCTCACAAAACAAGAACTAAGGTCGCGCTTTGTCTATTTTAGTAAACCTTTTGCACCCACCGAGTGTCCCAATAATCTCCTGTATTATTGAAACAGGCGGCAGCTGTTGAATGATGTAATCTGATGCTGCTGTATAACTACTGGCGTGAACGCCCACAACAATGGCCTCATTACACTAATTACTCTTTGCTTTGCTTTAGAGTGCCAGGTAACGCCCCCGCGCCCCTCCCAACCCAAGCATAGAAATAGCAGGGGCTATTTGGGTCATGTACTCAAAGGCTGGCAACTTGTGGCCAATTCACAGACTAATAAATTAATCAGGTTGGAAACACGAGCTTCGGGCTGTGTCGTTTTTTTACGGAATTTCCCGAGCGGCGACCGTATAACCAACATGGCCGCCGCTCGGGAAATTCCGATTCTAGTTCTATCTGCAGTAGACATTTCTTTTTATTTGTCAAGATTGGTTGTACATGTATTAATTTCTTGGTGCGGAACCAAACTTCCGCGTTCAGTAGGCGCGTCAAAAAGGGAACCTTTAAAATTATAGCTATGCTGAAGCGTCGGTCGCTACCTTAAACCTAAAATGGCGGATGGTTCATGACCTTTCGCTGTTTTGTGACGTCACACAATGGGATCATTCAGTCTGGGTATTTTATTAGTCTGTGGGCCAATTTCTGAAAATGTTATTTTGATCAATTTCTGAAAAAAAAAATAAAAATTATTGCGGCCATGTAGAAAATGAAAAAGTTTGTTATGGTCAAATGACTAAACCCAGTGCCAAACTTATCTCCAAAAAATGTCTAACACTCCTACACACAAACACAAACGCACACACTGACACACACATACACTTATATATCTACACACATATCCATACACATACACACACATAATCCACACATATACACACATAGACACACACACACACACACATTCACACCCAAATACACCTACACACACAAACGCACAAATTTGGCGACATTGGCCAGATCATCACTCCAGAAAAAAAACCTATCCTCTCACAACAATAAAAGTCCACTGAGATCACAGAATTGCTGCCCCGAAAATCAATAATCGATTCTGGCCTAAATGCCAACGTCCCAATGTAGATCTTTACCTCCAGTTGTGTGGGCGAATACATCATAGGGATAATGTTTGTTTAATGGACGATGGCCTTTTTTGTTTTAATTATCGAAACAGCCACCGTAAATAACCACGCTTCCAATAAACAAAGATAATCTTTATCTTTTTCAAGTAACAAAAGCAGCACTGGACTGTAAATAACAAAACTGCTTGGGTGAACAATGGCACCTTGCCTTATCTCGTTCCAGCGATGGCCTATCATTCTATTAAATTCTGTCTACCACCTTACCTTTGCCTAGCTAGCACAATGTGAACCTCGTCGCGTTGGTGTACTGTCTCCAAAATGAAAGCTAAGGCGCTGCGCCAGCAGGGAACCCCCCCCCCCCCGCCCCCAAGCTCCCCGACCCCTTTCCCAGATAAGGATCCCTAGATCTGACAGCCAGTAAAAGTTGTATGCCCGGTCTCGCCAACTTGGTTTACTGTAATAGCGTTTCTCCCAAACTGTTTGTGCAACTAAACCCCTTTTTTAACAATGTCGAGATTTCGTGATAATCTAGTGTCAAAACGTAACCTGGGATGTCATAACAAGCGGATCTACGTCGGAACGACATCATTCCCATGAGAAAATTTGACCTCAGCCCTAAGCATCGGATTTCCGTAGGCTTGTTGGTTGGGCTGTGACCGTGAAGCTTTGTTTCCCACTTATAAAGTGATAAAAAGTAAGTTAGAGAGGATAAGATAAGATGAGATAAAAACCTATTATCTCATGAGAAATTCATCTCATGGAAATTCACTTTCACGGGTGAGAAGGATGGATGAATGAATGGACGTATGCATGGGGCACATGCATGGGGCACATCTCTGACGCATCATTACATAATAATAATAATAATGAAGATCATTTATATAGCGCCTAATCCAAACGAGTTGCTCTAAGCGCTTTACAGAAAGTCCTGTTCTCTCGATTTCCATCTCTCCCACTCTCTCTTTCTTTCTCTCACCCTCTTTCTCTCACTCTCTCTATCTCTCTCTATCTCAGAACAAATTGTAACGCAGCCTGTTAGGCGCGGTTCACAACTCACAAGAGTTCACAACTCACATCTTGTATTCTTAAATATTATAATATTATTTGAATATATATTAATATCATATAATATTTATTTAATAATGAATTATAAATTTTCGTTGGTGATATGGGGGGTGATAGGGATAAATTACATAAACAGAATTATTATAAAACGATAACAGGCTTATTACATGAAGTAACCTGGCATTGATCCTTGGTCAAATATGGCTCATATTCTAACTATGATGTCCTGCTGGGGCGAAATGCGGAGGAAAAAAAAAAGCTCTTCTGTATATTTCTGTTTGCTTTCATGTGTACTATTCTGCTGCTCCTGGATGATGCAGAAATTTGATGAAACTGGAGACTAGTGACTGTTGTTTAAGATGGATAGCATTTTTTTTTTTTTTTACACAAGCGTTTGAGTTTGAGTTTAGAGAAAGCACATCGAGACGATAAAGGCTACATTGTGCTAGGAAGATGCAAGACAATGGACAGAATATAACATAATGGCAATGGCATCTGTCCCATGGTCAAAACTGAAAACGCCGCGTCTGTTTTTTTTTGTTTTTTTTGGATGTCTATAATTGTTGTTAATTTTGTTCTTTCCCACCTTCTCTGGCGTTGCCTCCCCATGCTGTAAGATAACATGCAATTAGCGTATGAGTGTGACGATAACGAACCGTGGCCGTATGCATAATCAATGCGTAAACTAAAGTAAATGCGTTGACTGGTGTTAACACGAGAAATTGTATTCATTTCTTACGGAACGTGTCGTATGAAAAACTCTCTTTGCCTTTATAGCGGTGAGGACCGGAGCGGAAAGGATGCTGTGGACAAGTATACAGGGGAAAAGAGTGATTTACTTTTTTCATACGTCAATTTCCGTCAAAATAGCGGACCTGAGCAGATGTTGTGGACAAGACCAATAAATATTGTGGACAGGTCGGAGTTCGAATAAATGGGAACTGTCAATCAGCTCGATGAGGGCCAGAACGCATTTTTAAACAAGTGTCAAAGTGTTGCATTTGTGCAGACTAACAGATCTCCAGTTTTTCAGACAGTGGAGATGGAACAAACTAGAACTAAGATCGAGATAAGTCAGCGTAAACTCCAAATATCTCAGTCTTCTCGGGGGTCTCAGCCTAGGGCTATGTCCAAGCCACCATCTCAACATCAGGCCGACGTAGATTTGTGTAGAATCTCCATAAAGTGGGTAAGATGACCGTAAGCGTGGTTTCCCTATATCAAACCGATGTCAGGACGATGTCGCCACTAAAGGATCGTCCTAGGAATGATGTAATTTCTAAGTGCAAACTTGGCGTCAGCCTTACATACCGACCGCAAACACACGGAAGTCATGAAAAGTGCCGTATTTTACAAAGCCAAGTAGGGAAAATATGGAATTTTGTTCACTGTTCAGCTATCACTATAAGCCTTGATTGACGTCACTTATTGTGGAATTATAACCTCAATCGTGGGAAAAACTGGCTATTCTTTCTTTTTTTTGTAAAGTTGTACTAGCACTGTCACCATTTTATATCAATCATTCTTTTCATACCATACGCCATATGCCCCGCCCCCGATCAGTCCACAAATTGTGTGCACGGTTTTTTTAGTGGTTCGAACAAGACAGTGTCTCATTTTATCGTTTCTAGTATCTTTGGTAACATACACGGACTGCAGCGGGGTTAAAGTTCATTTTATTCGGTAGGAAGATTTAAAAGTACCGTATCTGCTGATGGATCGCGAAATACAAAGAGTGTTCTGATGAATATAATATGATGATCGACGGCTTGTAATACAATCAGCCTTTGACAGATTGAAGCGTCAAGCAACAGTGAGCTTGGTTACCATCCAGCGGATAGCCAGCGGAGCAGAATAATATGTGAGGTTGCGACTTTGGTTCTTGTATGTTCTATCTCCATTTTCTGAAAAAGTAGAGTAGAAATATTTAGTAAGTAGGAGAGGTATAGTGTCACAAATCCCAGACTGGGAGATGTAATAGTTTATGACAGGACAACAATCACGAACAAACAAGTTAACACTTAACAGAACAATCCATCAGACTCACACATTTATTAAACATAATTATACAGATAATAGCGCAATTACATACATTATATTATAGGGATTAACTGCCGTACAACGGCCTTATTCTCACACACACTCTCCCTCGGATCCACAACCCGGTAGTTACTCCTAAAGGCACTTCGGCCTCAGCCTCTCCCCTCAGGGTCTTAATAGCACATTAATAATTCACTGGCACCGCAGTCTCTCAATATCACCTTCCTATTGTCATACACCTTAGCACTCCCCTAGCACCTCAGCAGGGCAATAACACATTATCATTTCAATAGCCCCTCAACATGGCAATAGTACATTATTAGTTCCTAGCCCATCAACATGGCAATAGTACATTATCACATTCATGCTCATATCTACGTCCCTGTCCGTGGCCTGACTGCCACGACTTTATGTGCCTCTACTGTCCTGCACTGACAGCCTCACTTCTGGCCTATGTGTGGCCTCCGGCCCTATGCTGGCCTATCACCGTAGGCGGCGCTCTTTGGCCCGACCTCGGCACCTACAAGAATAACATTACATTGGTATAATACCCTACCATTTCTATTCACTCCACCTCTCCTTACAACCCATGAAGCGTACACACACTAGTTCACCTTTCACTCACCACACATCTTACGGTAACACACCTCCATCGGAGTACACACTACTCACTCGCGCTACAAATCCATGAACTCACTTTCATCTATCGCTCATGGCGCACATTGCTATATCCAATATCAAGGACTTCCACATTCCTCACATATACTTATTTACATCATGGTAATAGACGAATATAATATAATACATCAATCATAATTATCAATCAACGTTCTACCTACCAGTCATCACTGGAAAAACTCTCTCACTGGTCTCTCGACTGCTCCCCTTATGTCCGCCCGCCCGCTGGGCTCTTACTAGCGTCCGTTCAGTAGGACCTTCTAACTTGCAGTGATAGTAATACAGCGCTTTCGCCTCATTCAGACCCCCACCACTCATAACATGCACGCTTTCCTTACTTGTCTTCGTGCGTTAATTTTACTCTCTTCCTTTCACGTCTTTCCCTACCTGTCTGCCGTGAGCCCTTCTTACTCTACACCCGCTGTGTAGCAATCCCCTTAATTGCACTCACTCCACTCGTGACATCATCCCCCACCCCAAAGAAATTAATGCAATTAATTTCAAATCGCATCAAGATGACTGTCAACGAGTGAGCGTGAGCAATACCTACACTAAAAAATGACCTAGCAGTTCCCCTAGTATATAAAATACCGAAATCAGGGGAAAATATGGGGATCAATATGCCCTGCAATATGCATATATGTATCACATCATCAATAGCTAACTAAACACAATACCTAATACAGAATCAAAAACCAATCAACCTATCAACCATTCTTCATATTATATTTATAATGTCAATATTTTAAAGTCGACTCATTCACACAGATCCTGTCAATGTTCCTGTCCTCCGATGTATAAGCTCCTGAACTCTTCCCCTAGGCTCGACTAAGGTAGTCGGCGATATGATTGCTGGTTCCTGGAATTGGTTGAATAACGAAGGTATACGGCTGCAAAGCCAATGCCCATCTAGACAAGCGTGGGCTGGACGAACGATTCTTTGACAAAAACGTTAGTGGCTTGTGGTCTGTCTGGATACAAAATTCTCGTCCCATGAGATAACGTCCTAATTTCTGGACGGACCACACAATGGCAAGACACTCCCGCTCTATCACAGAATATTTTCTTTCTCTCTGCAATAACTTCCTACTGACATAACATACAGGATGGAGACATTCGTTCTTCTCCTGTAGAAGACAAGCGCCGACACCAGAGTCCGACGCATCCGTTCTGAGGATAAAATTAGATCGAAAATCGGGCAATATCAGAATGGGTGACGATGATAATGCTGTCACCAAATTATCAAATGCTGTCTGACATTCAGACGTCCACTGGACCTTATCGGGTTGTCCCTTCTTAGTAAGGTCAGTAAGAGAAGATGACAAGGAGGAAAAATTTGGAATGAACTTTCTGTAATAATTTAAAATTCCCACTAAGCTTCTGACTTGTTTCTTTGTTTTAGGGATTTGCAACCCTACTAATTTATCAATTTTTGTCACTTCAGGTCTCTGAACACCTCTACCCACGATATGTCCTAAGAATACTATCTCTGGACATGCCAAATCCATCTTTGCGGGTTTAGCAGTTAACCCAAAATGACGTAATCGTTGAAAAATTACTGTTAGTGTCTGAATATGATCAGGCCATGTCGACGTATGACATGCTATATCGTCAAAGAATGACACGACATTAGGTATGTCCTTCAACACTAGTCTCATTAATCGTGCAAACGTCGCTGGCGCGTTTACCAACCCAAATGGCATGACCTTAAATTGGAATAATCCAATGGGCGTTTGGAACGCCGTGTATTGTTTAGACTCCTCAGTAAGAGGGATTTCCCAATAACCTTTCGTTAAATCTATCTTGGAAAACCACGTGGACCCGGCCAATGAAGCTATTAATTCCTCCTGAAACGGAATAGGCTCCCTATCGCCTACCGTAATAGTGTTCAATCTTCGAAAATCAATACAGAACCGCACCGATCCATCAAGTTTTTTCACGAGGACGATGGGTGATGAATACGGCGATGTTGATGGTTCTATCACATCTAACTTCAACATTGACTCAACTTCCTTTATGACTCTATCTCTCGAAGAAAAAGGCAACGGATACGGTCTAAGAGATACTGGCTTATCCGAAGTCAACTTTATTTGGTGCTGGATCACGGTAGTGCGACCCGGCAAATCCGTAATAACATCCGGGAATGACGCTAACAGGGTCTTAAGTTCCCTACTCCTTGAACTCGTAAGGTCAGGGTTAATTTTTACGTCCCTGTAACCTTGTGTCGGAGTTAACTCCGGCAATTGAATTTGTAACTCTTCCTGCGCCTCGGTGTCGCTTCCGTCACAGTCCAACTGGTCTACGACCCCCGTACAAGCAGTAGAGAAGACAGTCTCCTCTGGTCTTGTCTGTGCACACAGATACTGTGGTCTCTCATAAAATCTCTGTAGCATATTAACATGGAAAACCTTACTCGTTCCATCAATGTGGATAGCGTAATCTACCTTTGAAACAACTCGCTCAATAACATAAGGGCCTTTCCATGTCATCAATAACTTATTATGGTCCGTAGGTAACAACAATAGGACCTTGTCTCCTGGCTTAAAAATTCTCAGTTTGGACCCTCTATCTTTATAGTTCTTTGCTCTTGCTGAAGCGATACTAGACGCTTCTTCTGCTATAGTGCGCGCTGAAGATAATCTTTCTCTTAATTCAACAAGGTCTATCGAAACCTTTTTAAACGGTTCCGAAACCGTGGGGATCTTTTGAAGAGGAGCCTGGGGTGTACGACCCTTATGCGTCGTCTTTTGGCACGCACTGCACGTCTTACAATACAGCCGTACATCTCTATGTATCGATGGCCAATAAAAATCTTTTAGAACTCTCTCCTTGGTTCTAGCACTTCCCATATGACCCGCTAATGGAACATCATGGGCCAGACGCAATACTGTAGCAATTAACGACCGTGGCACGACGACCTGCTTTTGAACGGAAGCCACTGTGACGTACATACGGAACAGAATGCCCCCCTGGACAAAAAAAGAAGATGACCCGTTTTTATATTTCCTCGTTTTCTCGGTTCGCGCTTCCCCAAAACATCGGTTTAATGATGGATCCTCCCTTTGTAATCTCGCCAAGCGCTCTGGCGTGATATCTAGGTTGACCGCTGGCGTCGCCAAAGGTCTAACCTTATCTTTATCAGCTACCCGTCGACGTGTTTCGACCGCGGCGCAAAAGTCAATACCTTTTGATTGCGACCATGCTTGCACGTTCTCATCGGAAGGGGAAACTACCCGTGATACATTCCCAATGATGAGCTGGGCGCCTGGAAAACAACCAACGACTGCTTCGACTTCCCCGCTAAGGAAAGGTGTATCTATCACTATTCTTGCCATGGGTAATTTCTCAATGGCCCCCGAAAATTGGATGCACGGGACAGTCTCACCTGTAAGCTGTGAATCCCGAATGCAGTCCCTATGCACTCCCACAACGGTAGATCCTGTATCTCGTAAAACCGAGACCGGTTCGTCCCCAACAAACCCCGGATAAACCCTAAGACCACCTCCTGTATGACATGAATTTATAACGGGGATCTTTCTCCCACAAGGTAAAACACCGGAAGATAATAACTTCTCACAACTGGGACACTTAGAATACTGTCCGCCTCCGTTGTCCGATGTAACACACGCAGCCGCATGATGAAATTTATTAGGGGAACATGGACTGGAGCTACTGTCCACGTTCGCCGCTATCCTACCTGCAGGGCAATTCACGCTGATGTGATCTGCTCTGCCGCAGTTCCAACACTTCGCGGCCCTACACTCGCGTGAAAAGTGACCTACGCGTCCGCAAGTCCAACACTCCGCTCCCTGTGCTGCCCTAGGCCTGGGTCCCCGTGACCCATCGCGACCGGAACTAAAGTCCCTATGCCGTCGGTCATCGGCAAAGGTCACAACTCGCCCCCGGCCATTACCGCGACCTAGCCCTCCTGCTCGGTCAAACTTACCGGATCCATATGCAGGTGATTGGTGATAGCCCCTACGCTGCCCCTGGGCTTGCCCACTATAGGCACCACGCTGACGCGACCTGTCTTTAAGTCCTGCCGGCGACCCTTCGACAACGGCGACGTACCCAGCATCTTGGACGTACGCCCTGGCGACTGGTTTGGACGGATGTGCCGTACGGTATGCTTCCGCCAACTTAGACGCCTCCTGCACCGTCGCGGGTTCGTTTTCTTTCAGGAAAGCCACCAGATCTTTGTGGCACGACGCGTACAGCTGGTCACGGATCATTAGGTCTTTCAGTTTAGCAAAATCCGCGCCCACATGCGCCAAGTCTACCCAGTTCGCGAAATATTCCGTTAGTCTCGCGACGAAGGCAGCAAAGTCCTCCCTGGTATCCGCACGTGCTCGCCTAAACTGCTCCCGGAAATATTCCTCGGTACGCGCAAATCGGCGAAGCAGCAAAGCCTTCAGCTTATCGTAATCTTGCACGTCTTCGCGCTGTAGCTCTTTAAAGTAGGTTAACGCTCGCCCCTGCAATAGAGACGCCAGGTACGTGGACCATAATTCCTTATTTTCCCCCCATTGCAATTGTGCGTTCAGTTCGAACCTGTAAAGGAAGGCGTCTATGTCGTCCTTCCGGTCGTCGAACGTAGGGAGCTTAATCCTAACGCCACCTTTATTGTGTGCCTGCCGCTCAACCGTTTCCGTTGGCGTATTCTTCTTGAGTTCTAACTCGGCGATTCTTATTCGCGCCTCTCTCTCCTGCTGCTTATCTTCTAACTTAATCTCCCTCTCCTGCTCCTGAGCCTTAGCCTCTCTTTCCTGTTCTCTCTGTCGCTCTTGAGCCTCTTTTTCTCGCTCTCTATCCTTAGCACGCTCATCGCGCAAATCCGCCTGCTGTTCTTTAATCCAGCCGCGTAGCTCCTCTCCCTCCAGGCCAAGTTCCTTACCCAACTTCATTAGTTGTTGGAGTTCCGCCATTTCACAGATTTATGGTTACGGTGTATATTATGAAAACGGCTAACCTGTCGGTATGATCATTAACGACACGACCAGAGACCTGAGATCACACCAGATATAACAACACCCACTTGTCTCAAATACAATTCAGAAATTTACCTACTTCCTAACTAATTCTATATTCAATAAATGTATAGCACTATTAATAATAAAAAAGAATAGAAACGACAAGAATGAAGAAATTCAGTAGAAGGACCACAAGTACGTCAAGGACAACGAACCAGACTAGGACAAAACTTCTACAAAAAAACTATAATGGGAAAAAAAAATGCAACCTACTACGCCGATTACACTACAAGGTACGAACAAGAACAGAGTCTGAAAAAAAAGAACGTATCTAAAGATAGGGAAGAAAGAGGGACAAGAGAATACGTCTTCCTGCAGAACAGAGAAGATATCGACGCTACAACTAAACACTAACAACGCCCTACAGAATGTTCACCGTGATGAACGAAGTTCCAAGTTTATCACACCTTTTTAAAAGGACAAACTAGGTTCAACACAGCAAACGAAAACAGCAAAAACAGAGAAAAAGACAGATTAAAGGAACAGCCCACAATCCAGGGCACAAAAATTTTGACTTTTACTTAACTTTCAATCAGCGTTTTATTTAACTTGACGTATGCCGGAGCTCTGGCTGCTTGTGTCCTCTACAGGCTGGCACACACACTCTCTGCAGAAATTTAAGTACACATTAATACATATTCATCAAAATACATGCATCAATACATATTCATAAATATACATAAATCATATCATCATGAAATTCCCATTCATCCCACGAACAAGGACAACAGCACGAATTCATAGCACAACAGAAAAACAACTAGATATAACGAATACACAATGTCAAAATGACCACAGGTAAACAGGACGAGCCCCCAGTGTCACAAATCCCAGACTGGGAGATGTAATAGTTTATGACAGGACAACAATCACGAACAAACAAGTTAACACTTAACAGAACAATCCATCAGACTCACACATTTATTAAACATAATTATACAGATAATAGCGCAATTACATACATTATATTATAGGGATTAACTGCCGTACAACGGCCTTATTCTCACACACACTCTCCCTCGGATCCACAACCCGGTAGTTACTCCTAAAGGCACTTCGGCCTCAGCCTCTCCCCTCAGGGTCTTAATAGCACATTAATAATTCACTGGCACCGCAGTCTCTCAATATCACCTTCCTATTGTCATACACCTTAGCACTCCCCTAGCACCTCAGCAGGGCAATAACACATTATCATTTCAATAGCCCCTCAACATGGCAATAGTACATTATTAGTTCCTAGCCCATCAACATGGCAATAGTACATTATCACATTCATGCTCATATCTACGTCCCTGTCCGTGGCCTGACTGCCACGACTTTATGTGCCTCTACTGTCCTGCACTGACAGCCTCACTTCTGGCCTATGTGTGGCCTCCGGCCCTATGCTGGCCTATCACCGTAGGCGGCGCTCTTTGGCCCGACCTCGGCACCTACAAGAATAACATTACATTGGTATAATACCCTACCATTTCTATTCACTCCACCTCTCCTTACAGCCCATGAAGCGTACACACACGAGTTCACCTTTCACTCATCACACATCTTACGGTAACACACCTCCATCGGAGTACACACTACTCACTCGCGCTACAAATCCATGAACTCACTTTCATCTATCGCTCATGGCGCACATTGCTATATCCAATATCAAGGACTTCCACATTCCTCACATATACTTATTTACATCATGGTAATAGACGAATATAATATAATACATCAATCATAATTATCAATCAACGTTCTACCTACCAGTCATCACTGGAAAAACTCTCTCACTGGTCTCTCGACTGCTCCCCTTATGTCCGCCCGCTGGGCTCTTACTAGCGTCCGTTCAGTAGGATCTTCTAACTTGCAGTGATAGTAATACAGCGCTTTCACCTCATTCAGACCCCCACCACTCATAACATGCACGCTTTCCTTACTTGTCTTCGTGCGTTAATTTTACTCTCTTCCTTTCACGTCTTTCCCTACCTGTCTGCCGTGAGCCCTTCTTACTCTACACCCGCTCTGTAGCAATCCCCTTAATTGCACTCACTCCACTCGTGACATATAGATCTAACAGAAGCACACTTTAACGCATGTTTAAAATGCTTTTTTGGCACTTATCAAACCGTTTCACAGTTCCGAGGTATTCTAACCGCTTATCCTAATACTGAAGCCTCAAATGGTTAACGTCGAATTTCTCTGCAGTGCCAAAAGTGAAGTTGGAACAAACAAGAGACTCCGGTCACGAAGAGTTCAGACTGCTAGCGGGGGTAGAGCGAAGCAGAGCGAAGTCAGTCGCGCTTGATCAACATGTTAATAATTAATAACTATGTTTGTTATATTAGACATGACCAATAATCCCAGGACAGACCTGTCAATCGGATTAATTTTATCACTGTCCTTGGTTTAATCTTCGTTTACCTGAGGGCAGCAGTACTTTCATGTTATGTGGTTGAAATATGGCAAATATAAGACTACCAAAACGAAAGAAGGCTGTATTTCACAAAACCATAAGTTGATCGCACGAAGGAAAACAATAAATTGATCATTTAAAAAAAAAATAATCAAAAATGAAGAATTTACAAAAATAAGATAAAATAACATGAAATATGAATTTTGTGTGTTCATGTGTCTGTCTCTATATAAGTCTCGTGCCTCTGTCTCTCTCTGTCTATCTCTCTCTCTCTCTCTGTCTCTCTCTCTCTCTCTCTGTCCCTCTCTCTCTCTCTCTGTCTCTCTCTCTCTGTCTCTCTCTCTCTGTCTCTCTCTGTCTCTCTCTCTCTTTCTCTCTCTCTTTGTCTCTCTCTCTCTCTCTGTCTCTTTCTCTCTTCTGTCTCTCTCTGTCTCTCTCTGTCTCTCTCTCTCTGTCTCTCTCTCTCTCTCTGTCTCTCTCTTCTGTCTCTGTCTCTCTCTGTCTCTCTCCCTCTCTGTCTCTCTCTCTTCTGTCTCTATCTGTCTCTCTCTCTCTTCTGTCTCCCTCTGTCTCTCTCTCTCTCTCTCTGTCTGTCTCTCTCTGTCTCTCTCTCTCTCTCTCTATGTATGTCTTGTGTGTGTGATTGTGTTTGTGTCAGTGTCGGCATCTGTATGTTGTTATTTGCTACTGTCTTGAGATTTTGCAAAAAAAACGACATTCTAACTTTCTAAACAAACCTTGCTAGAGCACGAAAGTGACAGGAACAAAATCAACAACAGTCATTACGACAACACGGAACATGACAGACACGTCATTTTTCAGTTTTGACCACCTCCACTCAAAATGCTTGTGTACAGAAATTTATATCTGTCTAGAAATGACAGTCATCATCCCCTGTTTCACCAAAATTCTAGATCGCCCAAGAGCAACAGAAAATCAAACAGGGAAAGATACGAAAGATCGTTTTTACCAGCTGCAGTTCGCCTCAGAAAGGAATGCTACATAGACGTGTGCAATATTTTATTGGGGTTCATTACCACGTTACTTTTCTGCCACTGAGTTATGACATGTTCAGGTAATGATACGTAAGATGTATGAATCCTGTATGAATTCTTAGACGTTCTGTGAAAATGAAATTCCCTCATGAGATAATAAGTTATTCTTTTCTGTTTTTATCTTATCTCATCTTATCATATTATCTTACTTTTTCTAACCGTCCTCGGGCGCATATTAATTTAACGAAATGAACGAACGCCCTTGCCGAATTTAGTACTCATGTCAACAGGCGCTATAAAACATAGCCGACTGATAATTGTCTCACGTACCCGGAGATTAGAAGTCGCCTTGTCACCGTCTTAATTACGAGAACATTACATTGGTTGGATTAAGAGCTTTGCTCTGGGGATTTTGGACTAATCGATGGATGAGCAATTACACCTGACACACAGTCTATATCTGATTGCCAGCGGAGTCAGCCATTTCTGTTGCAGAGTCCAGATACGGTGGCATCGGTTTCGTTTCGTCTCTGGTTCGCTGTCGGGTATCTAGGTCAAATTTGCTTTTTCACATCATTTTATAGAATGTAACAATGTAATAATTAGCTTGTACGTCACTCAAATCCAAAAACAAAAACAACAAAAGGCGCCGATGTAAGATTAGAAACAGGATTAACATAAGATCACTTCATCACGCTCCCACTCACACACATTAATAAAACTAAATCTACTCACATCCTCAAACCTCTGAGACCAAAAAGAGAAACTGTTCAGTTTCAAAGAAAACAGTCCTAAGCAATTCAATTTTGAGTGTATTTTCAAATGTGACGATGTTTCCACATTTCCCGGTGTCAACACTAATCTTGTTCTACAATTTTAGGTCCACCAATAGAAGATAAAGATTTTTCACTAAGGAACCATCTGGCTTTGGGTGTCTCAAGAAGTTTGGCGTCCACCGATCTTAAAGTGCATGTTGGTTGATATGATTCCACTGATATTCTGGGGCCAGCCTTTTCAAACATTTAAAAATAAAACACAAACACTTGAACCCTTTTCTTTCCTTGTTGGGCCACGGGTAGCCAATAGAGTGACTCAAGAATTGGGAGAATGTCCGATCATGAATGCGACAGTGTTATTAATATGGCTGATAGAATGACAGAATGAAAGTACTATGCTCCATCTTTCTGTTTCGGCTATAATTTGTAATACCAAAATAGTTTATGAACAAATTAAGAACTACCCAGAGGGTAATGGAAAGCAAAATTAATTCTTAACATCAGACTACAAGATAAAATTCCCCACGCCGAAATACGCAAACAAACAAAGCTAACGGACATAGTAAAATTCATGCCACAGCAAAAGTGGAATTGGGCCGGACCTACGGGAAGGATGAATGACAATAGATGGACAAACGCTGCACCGAATGGCAACTGAATGGAAGGGGGGGGGGGTATTTTTTTTTAATTGGTAAGGCGGAGACGTGGGTGAAAGACAAGCTGTATTATCACAGAACGAACCTCTGATCTAGATTTCTGAAGGAAAGTCAGAAACGGGTCGAAAACGGCTCATCCGCTGGCATCAGGATAACTGGATTGATTAAATTCTTGATCCTCTAATTCCTTCCGAAACCGTGGCGGCACTGCACTAGTGAACGGCGCACCAACTGCCCTCACCGCTGGCGGCCATAGGTAAGGGCTTTTGCTGTGGCAAAGTTTTCCCCTGTCCATTCAGTAATGTTGTCCGTCCACAAATTTCTTTCTTTGTCTGCCCCGTCTCTTCATTCACTGAACTGTACCTTGGAGGATGGTCTTTGACAGTCCACTGGCTCTTGTCACTTGTCCATACCATTTCAACTTTCTTGTTTTTACTGTGTTAAGAAGATGTTCATGGCCACGTCTTCATTAAATTGTGATGTGTTCTGTGTACGAGACGCCAAGGGCTCTTCTGAGACATCTCATCTCTACTGCATGGATCTTCTTCTTTAGATCTGCTGTTAGTGTCCAGAACTCATACGCGTATAAAAAGACTGACAGGACCAAAGCATGTAACAGTTTTAGCTTGTTTAACTGGACACATAAAGCTAAATCTAGACTCGTGTCCAGCACTACAAGGTGAAATGTGTTTTGCTTCTCCAGTAAACTTTCATTTTCTGGCGCATACAGCCTTTTTCTACATCTCGACAGAAAAGCCTCAACATTTGTCTTCATTGTCTTTCAACTCTCCTTGTTGACGTGGTGGAGACAACGCCCCTTTTTGTACTCTGATTGCCAGCCTTGTGTGTGAGTATACTCGTTGCTTCTTCAGCAATTACAGCCTCGTTCAGAATCGATTGACGAGATGGTTCTTGTAACGACTATTTGCGACCCGTCTGGTCAGAACAGTAACTGAATTGGATTCCACGGTCTTACGGTGTCATATCTAACTCATTTAGACAATTTATTCATGAAAAATTGTTTGTACATACATAGCACAGACATTTATGCATCAAAATGAAGCAAAACCTCAGTTTGAACAGGTCAAAATGTTTTTATCTTTACGATGGACTGACAGTCAGATAGAAGGTGGGGTGTAAAGGAAATTATGGATGGACAGACAGAGAGTCATACAGACAAACAGGCGACAGACAGACAGATGGACGGATGGACGGATGGACGGACGGTCGGATAGATAGATAGATAGATAGATAGATAGATAGATAGATAGATAGATAGATAGATAGATAGATAGATAGATAGATAGATAGATGGATAGACAGATGGACAGACAGATAGATAGATAGATAGATAGATAGATAGATAGATAGATAGATTGATAAATTGATTGATTGATTGATTGATTGATAGATTGATAGATTGATTGATTGATTGATTGATTGATTGATTGATTGATAGATAGATTGATTGATAGATTGATAGATTGATAGACTGATAGATTGATAGATAGATTGATAGATAGATAGATTGATAGATAGATAGATAGATTGATAGATAGATTGATAGATAGATAGATTGATAGATAGATAGATAGATAGATTGATAGATTGATAGATAGATTGATAGATAGATTGATAGATAGATAGATAGATAGATAGATAGATAGATAGATAGATAGATAGATAGATAGATAGATAGATAGATAGATAGATAGATAGATAGATAGATAGATAGATAGATAGATAGATAGATAGATAGATAGATAGATAGATAGATAGATAGATAGATAGATAGATAGATAGATAGATAGATAGATAGATAGATAGATAGATAGATAGATAGATAGATAGATAGATAGATAGATAGATAGATAGATAGATAGATAGATAGATAGATAGATAGATAGATAGATAGATAGATAGATAGATAGATAGATAGATAGATAGATAGATAGATAGATAGATAGATAGATAGATAGATAGATAGATAGATAGATAGATAGATAGATAGATAGATAGATAGATAGATAGATAGATAGATAGATAGATAGATAGATAGATAGATAGATAGATAGATAGATAGATAGATAGATAGATAGATAGATAGATAGATAGATAGATAGATAGATAGATAGATAGATAGATAGATAGATAGATAGATAGATAGATAGATAGATAGATAGATAGATAGATAGATAGATAGATAGATAGATAGATAGATAGATAGATAGATAGATAGATAGATAGATAGATAGATAGATAGATAGATAGATAGATAGATAGATAGATAGATAGATAGATAGATAGATAGATTCTATACTTATGGCATCATTAAATTCTTCAAAACAATTCCACCCCCAAGTCAACGCCATCGCAATTACACTTTTAAAACAAGGTTTTCAATTATCATATTGTAAAAAAATCTCATGAGATGATACAGAAACGTTGTCATTAATCTGCAAGCATTATCACAGTAGTGGATCTCTTGACACAGAAACAGCTGTAATACGTGGAGCACACCATTTTGTAACGTCAAATGACACAAAGCGACGGTAAAATTTTCATTGCCCTGACCTTGACTTACAGTTTTTCCCTGATGGAAAAGAAAGGGGGACAAATCTTTGGCTTTAGTAAACACTAAGCACAGTATACTCGAGTGACTTCCCCTGGCGTGGGCCGTAAAACAGTGGTCCTCAACTTTCTTCAGGCGCCCTCAAGTCTTGGGCTTCAAGGTTTCTTTCATTACTCCTCCCCCCTCCCCCCTCCCCCCTCCCCCATCCAGTAAAATTATACCCAAACCCAACATAAATTTCACAAGGAGACAGATTACACGCACGATGTTAAGTTTTTCACAGCTTATTAATGAAAACGTTTGCGTTGGTTATTCAATATAATACAGAAAGCATTCATCAAATGCACTGAAAACAAAAAATAGGTCTACTTTATTCATAAAATCCATTTTGCTTTCTGGTTTGTTGTCGTTTTAACCGTGTGCAGCGCAAGGTATCATCATACATCAAACAGTGTCCTGGCATAAAAGTCTGTGACCTAGTTACTCAAAACGGCAATTAAATTGCAGGGGGCAGAGCAGGGAAAAACTTAAAAGGCACATTTTATCGACCAGGGACTGATTTCGGTAGAAAATGAAGTTTTGATTGATCATAGTTTCTAGACATAGATAGATAGATAGATAGATAGATAGATAGATAGATAGATAGATAGATAGATAGATAGATAGATAGATAGATAGATAGATAGATAGATAGATAGATAGATAGATAGATAGATAGATAGATAGATAGATAGATAGATAGATAGATAGATAGATAGATAGATAGATAGATAGATAGATAGATAGATAGATAGATAGATAGATAGATAGATAGATAGATAGATAGATAGATAGATAGATAGATAGATAGATAGATAGATAGATAGATAGATAGATAGATAGATAGATAGATAGATAGATAGATAGATAGATAGATAGATAGATAGATAGATAGATACTTTCTATTTAAACGAAAAATGTATCCTGTGATATTCAGACATAAACAAAGTTAGTTTCTTTTTAGCAATTCTGGGAGTCAACACAGCCCCATCCACCCCTTCTCATGTACCCACTCCATTTGGTCCCGGGTGGGTCAAAGAGAAGAAGGTGAAGGGGTGGGAAGTGGGAACAACTTGCTACTACTGACCTACTTTCCTTTCCCTGCTTACGACAAGCGCGATAAATGATTGGGCGTTTGTATGATGACACGGAATAAGTTATGGATCCTTTTTATGTTGGTGATGACAGCTATAGGTGTGCAATAAAATGACTGGGGGTTCTTTTATCCAAGTGCACAGTGTTGAGTGTGTTTTTGTATTGGGACATCGATGTATCACTGGCGCTATCATGAAACCTCGCAAGTGCGAAAGATCAATGTTGTAGGAGAGAAAAGAAAAAAAAATAACAACTGTAAATCCCTCCCCCTCCCCCTCATCACCCCCACCCCCCCCCCCCCCCACACACACACAAAAAACGCCGACCGGCGCTGCACTGTGGCGACGACGTGCCTGCTCCAGTTATAACTGGGCTGCAATGGCACAAAGGCAAATTTCCCAAATGGGATTAAAGAGTTATACAAATACAAATACAAATACAAATACAAAATGTATTCAATGTCTTTTTGTCTTTTTAGTTAGGTCTATTTGATAAAGTCTCACATATTCATTGACATAAAACAGGCATATTTCCTGCGAAAAAAATTTAAAACGTTTCGAGAGATTTGAAGAGAGAGGGGCAGAATAAGGATGGAGAGAGAGGGAGGGAGAGACACAGACAGGGAGAAGGAGAGAGATAGATATGCGGTCAGAGAGAGAGAGAGAGAGAGAGAAAGAGAGAGAGAGGGTTGAGGGTGGACCAGGTTTATTCTGTTCAACTCCCGAATACCTCCTCTAGTTTTAAACATTACACTCCTCTTTCATTAAACGAAAGAAAAAAATATCTTCAAGAACGTCACAGAATACTGAAATTTGATAAAAAAACTAAGTTGTCATATCTAACTAATATTGAGACAGAACAGTTGTGATTCAATGCGCCATCAGCCTTGATTTAAGACTCCCCCTCCCCCCCCCCCCGAATGAAAAAGGCTGTTGTTATTCGTACTTACGGTCCCCAAGCATTTTGCCCTAGGGTCGGGTACATATGCGTACCTATCCCTAACCACGTCCTTATCCTCAGCCCTAAATCTTATCGAATCCCTAGCCCTGCTCCTCATCCTTTGATCAAAACACAGGAGGAAAACAAAAAAAAAATCTGGAAGAATAATTAATTAAGGCTGTTGTTAGGAGTATTTAGGAGGGGAGCTCTCTAGCTCTTGAGTCACAGAAGGCTTTAAAATATTTACCCCTAGCTAAAAAAAACGTGTGGACCGTACGTACAAGTAACAACAATCTAAAAAAAAAATCCCCCCATCTCCGAGGTCCGATTGAAAAGAAATTAAGTATCCCAAACTTTTTTCATTCCACAAAACATTTGGGACGAACACAGTTCTCATTGCTCATAAATGAGATGCCTGATCCAGGGATAATGTCACTGTATTGACAATGAACCAACGTCATCAAAATACATGGATTTCAATTAGACTGAGAGCTTCAGGCCGAAGATTGATTTGTGTGTGTCCTCCTTGTACAGTGACAAAACACCTCATCTCAGAAAGGAGTCAGCCATAAAGTTTGCACGCTCGATTGTGGCAATATTTGGCCCACCCACATCATTCTCCTCGCCTAAAGAATCGAGAGCTATGTTTTTGGAGGTTCTCTGCCGTTGGCATATATGCCTCCTGTTTCTTGTTGTTTTTTTCTTGTTGGCTGTCGTTGGTTCCGTTCTTTGGCTTTCTTAGCCCGAATGACATCTCCTCTCCTCTTCCATTGTAGGCATTTTATACTCTTGGTCTTAACACACCTCCACCCCCCCCCCCTCCTCATTTCCCCTATGAGTTATCGCATTGCCGTTATCATTTTTAGTGTCTATGACAAGATTTTTGATGTTTTAATGACATTTTGCATGAACTGTTTGATTGTTTATATTAGAGACAATACTTTTTTATATATATAATCTGACAACTTACTTTGATTTAAAAAAAAAAGAATAAATAAAGTCAACGTTTTAAGTTTATAACTGACATGTGTGTGTGCGTTCCGCTCTCCCGAAATACGTTTTTCGTGAGCTGGAGGCAACTACCTAACCCCGCTCTCTATCTCTTTCGACTCATTCTCCCTCTCTGCCTCCGTCTCTCTGTCTCTCTCTCTTCCCCTGCTCTCTCTCTCTCTCTTTTGACTCTTTCTCCTGCTCTGTCTTCCTCTCTGTCTCTCTCTCTTCCCCTGCTCTCTCTCTCTCTCTCTGTCTCTTTTGACTTTTTCTCCTGCTCTGTCCTCCTCTCTGTCTCTCTCTTTCCGTGCTCTTTCTCTCTCTCTCTCTTTTGACTTTTTCTCCTGCTCTGTCTTCCTCCCTGTCTCTCTCTTTCCCTGCTCTCTCTCTCTCTCTATCTCTTTTGACTTTTTCTCCTGCTCTGTCTTCCTCTCTGTCTCTCTCTTTCCCTGCTCTCTCTCTCTCTCTCTCTCTCTTTTGACTCTTTCTCCTGCTCTGTCTTCCTCTCTGTCTCTCTCTTCCCCTGCTCTCTCTCTCTCTCTCTCTCTCTTTTGACTCTTTCTCCTGCTCTGTCTTCCTCTCTGTCTCTCTCTTTCCCTGCTCTCTCTCTCTCTCTCTTTTGACTCTTTCTCCTGCTCTGTCTTCCTCTCTGTCTCTCTCTTTCCCTGCTCTCTCTCTCTCTCTTTCGACTCTCTCCCCTGCTCTGTCTCCCTCTCTGTCTCTCTCTTCCCCTGATCTTTCTCCCTCTTTACCTCTCTCTTCCCCTCCTCTCCCTCTCTCTATCTCTCTCTCTCTCATATGCACACAATCTGTATGAAATTTGGCAGTTAACAGAGGAATTGGGAAAGCGAGCTGTTGCAACACTCTCCTTCTGTTATATATTACAAAATTTGACAGCAATCCGATAGTGCAACTTCATCAGTGTTAATACGCTGACTGGAAATCCGTTTCCACGTAATAGTCCTGTCCACAGGATCCGCTCCGCTCCGGTTTTTTTAAAAGGAAAATGACGTATGACATAGTAAAACACTCTTTGCCTCAAAAGCGGTGAGCAGCGGTAACGAATGCTGTGGACATGTATACAAAGGTAATGCGTGTTTTACTATGTCTTACGACATTTTCCGTAAAATAGCGGATCAGAGCGGATGTTGTGGACAAGCATATAAAGGTAAAACGTGTGTTTTACTTTTTCATACGACATTTTCCGCAAAATAGCGGATTGGAACCGATCACTCAGTAAATAATTGTATACTTAATAAGTATGTCTCCTGTACTTTCATTAATTGTGGCAATCTCTGTCACATTGGGAATGACGAAATAAATGTGGGGGCGGAGGAGGGTGGGTGGGCAAAATCGGTGATTGTGGGACGGGAGGGTTTTCAACCTGAAGATCGCCAGGACCTCTTGAGGAAGAGTAGATAGCTGAATGAAATAATAATAATAATAATATAATTTTTAATAATTTCCCCTCCCACCCCCTCTTCTCGCAACTCTCCCCACCCCAACTCTCCCCATTTCTGTCTCTCTCTCCTTTTTTCTCCACTCCCCCCCCCCCCAGCTCTCCTTTCTTTCCCCGCCTTCCCTCTTTCCCTCTCTTCCTTTCTTTCTCGCTCCCTCTCTGAGTCTGACCCCCTTCTTTCTCTCTCTCCCTCCTTCCTCTCCTCTCCCCGCCGCCCCCCCCCCCCCATTCGCTCTCCCTCTCTTCTTTCACTCACTCTCTCCCTTGTCTCCCACCTCCCCCGCCCCCCCCCCCCCGTCATGTTCTCTCTCTTTCTGTATGGTGTGTGTGTGTTTCTTTCTTTGACTGTCCGCTTGTCTCTCTCTGCCTGCCTATCCCTGTGTGTGCATATACGCGCTTGTCTCTCTCTGCCTGCCTATCCCTGTGTGTGCATATACGCGCTTGTCTCTCTCTGCCTGCCTATCCCTGTGTGTGCATATACGCGCTTGCGTGAGTAAATGACAGGAAGAAAAAATGAGTAGAGATGGGGCCAGCGGTTACTGCTCGTTTTTTTGTTTGTTTGAAAAGGAGGCCGCGGGGAGGGGGAAGGGAGGGGAGGGGGGGGGGGTAATCTCAAATGGCAACGGGAGATTTGAAAATGGGTGGCGGATTAGAAAAACAATAAGTCGAAAATCCTTGTTCCTGCGGAAAGAGAACGTCAGTGATGCCTGCAGTAGAGCTGCCCGTTATCAGGAGAATCTAGTGAAAAAAGGGATAGAGATAGAAGGAGAGATGTTGCACACGTGGATGGAGAGAAGATGAAGAGATAACATTGTATGAAAGGTGGTGACGGACTTGTCGGTATGAACAGCTGTAGAAAAAAAGGTCGGCCTTGATTACAGTTCTGGTCGTTGTCATGTTGGTGTGTTTTGTGTCTTTCCCCATTTCGATCTATCTATCTATCTATCTATCTATCTATCTATCTATCTATCTATCTATCTATCTATCTATCTATCTATCTATCTATCTATCTATCTATCTATCTATCTATCTATCTATCTATCTATCTATCTATCTATCTATCTATTATCTATCTATCTATCTATCTATCTATCTATCTATCTATCTATCTATCTATCTATCTATCTATCTATCTATCTATCTATCTATCTATCTATCTATCTATCTATCTATCTATCTATCTATCTATCTATCTATCTATCTACCTATTTATTTATCTATCAATCTATCTGTCTGTCTGTCTGTCTGTCTGTCTGTCTGTCCGTCCGTCCGTCCGTTCGCCCCCCCCCACCGCCCATCCATCCATCCATCCATCCAGCAACAGCCACACAGTTAAATCCAGCCAATATATTCCCAAACAGTCCCCTCACATCCTCATCTACAATATTATTTAAAACAGACATCATCATCATCATCTGTCAGCTACCGGCGTTAATTAGCTGGAGATCTGGTGCTGAATACATTGTACATCATTACAGATTCAGTGTTAAGCCCAGGTCAGGGTTACTGAATATAAATACAAATAAGATGGAACAATACAAATCAGGAGGTGTTTTTTGAAGTCAGTCGAATGTGATCTGCATTTTGCTGGGTTCTGAGAATGTTGTTTTGTTTTGATTGTTTACCCCTTGCTAAGAATCGGTCTGTTTGTCTGTCCGTATGTTTGTCTATATATCTGCCTGTCTTCCTGCCTATCTATCAGTCGATCTGTCTGTCTGTCTGCCTATCTATCTATCTATCTATCTATCTATCTATCTATCTATCTATCTATCTATCTATCTATCTATCTATCTATCTAATTATCTATCTATCTATCTATCTATCTATCTATCTATCTGTCTGTCTGTCTGTCTGTCTGTCTGTCTGTCTGTCTGTCTGTCTGTCTGCCTATCTATCTATCTATCTATCTGTCTATCTTCTATCTATCTATCTATCTATCTGTCTATCTTCTATCTATCTATCTATCTGTCTGTCTATCTGTCTATCTATCTATCTGTCTGTCTGTCTGTCTGTCTGTCTGTCTGTCTGTCTATCTATCTATCTATCTGTCTATCTTCTATCTATCTATCTATCTATCTGTCTATCTATCTATCTATCTGTCTATCTATCTATCTATCTATTTATTGTAACTGCCGCCGATAACGTAGCCATGGTGAACAAAACTGTGGGCCTAGTCCCTAGGCTCAGAGTGTGTTATAAAAGTGTCATGAGAAGCGGTAGGATAAAACTTATTTCACCTGGAACTCAAGATTTCGACCGGAACTACCAAAATGTCGACCATAACACACTGTTGAATCCGGTGAGTTGGAATCGCTTTAACGACGCCCAGCTTTGGGACGAATTCATTATATATGAAAAGGTTGTTCGTCTTGCTATCAGCACGAAGCCTACCATCTTTAAACCCCGCTATGCTCATCCAGATCCTGGCATGTGGTGGAAAATACTGTCTATTCTATCAAGTGTGTTCTACAACAAGGTCAAGGACAGTATCACTTATTACAATCGTAACAAAGAAGTACTAAAGGACACACTCATCAACCCATCAATGTTTAGATCAGATACAACATCCTTAACCACCAGAGCAACACGTCCTGACATCACAGTTATAGACAATACTAATAAGAAAGTCCAGATCGTTGAAGTAGCAGTACCATACGACTGTTTACATTGATAGATGTTATCAAGGCAATTTTGACAAATATTTCCCATTAGCCATTGAAATCACTGCTATGGGATACCAATGTGATATAATAGTTTTAATAATTGGAAGTTTGGGAAATGTTCACAGAAGATTTATTACTGGGCTGAAGAAACTAAACATTAACAATTCAGAAAGTAAGTTCATATCTAAGTACTGTAGTAATAATAATAATAATAATAGTTCGTCCATCAGGTATGATGATGACCTTAACAACACCAGAGGAATAAAGAACAGAAATTGTTGAGAATTTCAACACATGGACAATGAAGAGAACTAAAGGACACAGAGGACAGAATGGAAAGACTGTTCTTTCATGACTTATGGCTTCTCATGTGACTGATAAGTCCTATTTTTGCCCTGCAGACCCTTCCGCATAAATGACAAGAGTGCTCCGTTGGTTCAGTACCACTGGGCCTTTTCTTGCGCCGTTCTCTTTTTTTGATAGCCTGCTGGACTCTGTCAGCTTCCCATGCTTTGCTGCCTCTGGTAAGGGCCGCCCTCCAATTTGCACGATCAAGCGAGAGTTTTTCCCACTCACTCACATCAATGGCAAAGGCCTTCAGTGATTGCTTGAGAGTGTCTTTGTACCGTCTCTTTGGGGCCCCAACATTCCTCGTTCCATTCGAGAGCTCAGAGAAGAAGATTTGCTTAGGGAGTCTGGAGTCGGGCATTCTGACAACATGTCCTGCCCGACGTAGCTGAATTTTTTTCAGGTGGCAGAAGATGCTCAATTCCTTGGCACGATTGAGGACCTCAGTGTCTGGAATTTTATCCTGCCATTTGATCCTTAGGATCTTTCTAAGGCAGGCCAGATGAAAGTGATTTAGCTTTCTGGCATGCGATTGGTACACTGTCCAGGTTTCAGCCCCATAGAGTAGGGTGGGAAGGACCACAGCATTGTACACTTTCAGCTTAGTGTCTGTGCGAATGCCGGCGACATCCCATACTCTCTTTCGAAGCCTGCCAAATGCAGAGCTGGCTTTGCTGATTCTTGAGAGAATTTCAGTATCAACACGAGCCGCGGAAGACAGTGTACTGCCAAGATAGGTGAAGTTCTCCGACACCTTCAGAAGACTGTCATGGACTTTGATATTTGGGGTCACAGGATACTTGTCGTCTGGAGTAGGCTGATGGAGCACTTCCGTCTTCTTTGTGCTTATTGTGAGGCCAAAGTTGTCACAGGCACTAGAGAACTTATCAACACAGTTTTGCATGCTATCCTCATCGTGTGCCAGAAGTGCACAATCCTATCTATCTATCCTATCTATCTATCCTATCTATCTATCCTATCTATCTATCCTATCTATCTATCCTATCTATCTATCCTATCTATCTATCCTATCTATCTATCCTATCTATCTATCCTATCTATCTATCCTATCTATCTATCCTATCTATCTATCCTATCTATCTATCCTATCTATCTATCCTATCTATCTATCCTATCTATCTATCCTATCTATCTATCCTATCTATCTATCCTATCTATCTATCCTATCTATCTATCCTATCTATCTATCCTATCTATCTATCCTATCTATCTATCCTATCTATCTATCCTATCTATCTATCCTATCTATCTATCCTATCTATCTATCCTATCTATCTATCCTATCTATCTATCCTATCTATCTATCCTATCTATCTATCCTATCTATCTATCCTATCTATCTATCCTATCTATCTATCCTATCTATCTATCCTATCTATCTATCCTATCTATCTATCCTATCTATCTATCCTATCTATCTATCCTATCTATCTATCCTATCTATCTATCCTATCTATCTATCCTATCTATCTATCCTATCTATCTATCCTATCTATCTATCCTATCTATCTATCCTATCTATCTATCCTATCTATCTATCCTATCTATCTATCCTATCTATCTATCCTATCTATCTATCCTATCTATCTATCCTATCTATCTATCCTATCTATCTATCCTATCTATCTATCCTATCTATCTATCCTATCTATCTATCCTATCTATCTATCCTATCTATCTATCCTATCTATCTATCCTATCTATCTATCCTATCTATCTATCCTATCTATCTATCCTATCTATCTATCCTATCTATCTATCCTATCTATCTATCCTATCTATCTATCCTATCTATCTATCCTATCTATCTATCCTATCTATCTATCCTATCTATCTATCCTATCTATCTATCCTATCTATCTATCCTATCTATCTATCCTATCTATCTATCCTATCTATCTATCCTATCTATCTATCCTATCTATCTATCCTATCTATCTATCCTATCTATCTATCCTATCTATCTATCCTATCTATCTATCCTATCTATCTATCCTATCTATCTATCCTATCTATCTATCCTATCTATCTATCCTATCTATCTATCCGTCTGTCTATCTATCCGTCTGTCTATCTATCCGTCTGTCTATCTATCCGTCTGTCTATCTATCCGTCTGTCTATCTATCCTATCTATCTATCCGTCTGTCTATCTATCCGTCTGTCTATCTATCCGTCTGTCTATCTATCCGTCTGTCTATCTATCCGTCTGTCTGTCTATCCGTCTGTCTGTCTATCCGTCTGTCTGTCTATCCGTCTGTCTGTCTATCCGTCTGTCTGTCTATCCGTCTGTCTGTCTATCCGTCTGTCTGTCTATCCGTCTGTCTGTCTATCCGTCTGTCTGTCTATCCGTCTGTCTGTCTATCCGTCTGTCTGTCTATCCGTCTGTCTGTCTATCCGTCTGTCTGTCTATCCGTCTGTCTGTCTATCCGTCTGTCTGTCTATCCGTCTGTCTGTCTATCCGTCTGTCTGTCTATCCGTCTGTCTGTCTATCCGTCTGTCTGTCTATCCGTCTGTCTGTCTATCCGTCTGTCTGTCTATCCGTCTGTCTGTCTATCCGTCTGTCTGTCTATCCGTCTGTCTGTCTATCCGTCTGTCTGTCTATCCGTCTGTCTGTCTATCCGTCTGTCTGTCTATCCGTCTGTCTGTCTATCCGTCTGTCTGTCTATCCGTCTGTCTGTCTATCCGTCTGTCTGTCTATCCGTCTGTCTGTCTATCCGTCTGTCTGTCTATCCGTCTGTCTGTCTATCCGTCTGTCTGTCTATCCGTCTGTCTGTCTATCCGTCTGTCTGTCTATCCGTCTGTCTGTCTATCCGTCTGTCTGTCTATCCGTCTGTCTGTCTATCCGTCTGTCTGTCTATCCGTCTGTCTGTCTATCCGTCTGTCTGTCTATCCGTCTGTCTGTCTATCCGTCTGTCTGTCTATCCGTCTGTCTGTCTATCCGTCTGTCTGTCTATCCGTCTGTCTGTCTATCCGTCTGTCTGTCTATCCGTCTGTCTGTCTATCCGTCTGTCTGTCTATCCGTCTGTCTGTCTATCCGTCTGTCTGTCTATCCGTCTGTCTGTCTATCCGTCTGTCTGTCTATCCGTCTGTCTGTCTATCCGTCTGTCTGTCTATCCGTCTGTCTGTCTATCCGTCTGTCTGTCTATCCGTCTGTCTGTCTATCCGTCTGTCTGTCTATCCGTCTGTCTGTCTATCCGTCTGTCTGTCTATCCGTCTGTCTGTCTATCCGTCTGTCTGTCTATCCGTCTGTCTGTCTATCCGTCTGTCTGTCTATCCGTCTATCTGTCTGTCCGTCTATCTGTCTATCCGTCTATCTGTCTATCCGTCTATCTGTCTGTCTGTCTGTCTGTCCAGAAATTATGATCAATCAAAACTTCATTTTCTACCGAAATCAGCCCCTGGTCGATAAAATGTGCCTTTTAGGTTTCTCCCTGCTCTGCGCCCTGCAATTTAATTGCAGTTTTGAGTAACTGTGTCATATATTTTTATGCCAGGATACTGTTTTATGTATGATGATACCTTGCGCTGCACGGGGTTAAAACGACGACAAACCAGAAAGCAATTAACACCGGAGGTGGGGAAGAGTAGGAGGCTGGGAGTCACGTTAGCTAGTGGTACATGAAAACAGCCGGTTGGGGGGGGGGCGGGGGGTGGAGCCTGGGCTGAAAACGATGTTTGGGGCCGGGGGGTGGGGGTGTGAAAACAGTCATCTGTGGAGGATAACTTATACATGTCGGAATTTTGGCGGAAAATTCCTGTCCCTCATCGAGCACCTAGTCGTCTCGGATAAGGACGAAAAACTTGGAGGGGCCGTGTGCACGTTGCACACCTTAACGATACCCTGGCAGTTGGAATCGAGAAGAGCAGACCTAGCAAGGCCGGCTGCCCGGGCAATAATAAAAAGATAACAACACAAAAGGACATTAACAAGAAAAATAAAAAGCAAGAAAAGTGAGATGTAAATGGCAAGAGCAACGAACTTCCTAACATAAAGACCTAAAACACCCTCGAGACTTGAGTCAGTGAGCTGTGGTCCTGAGACCCGTATCTTTCAAGATTGTGTAGGCAACCCGTTTAACATGCGAAGCCCTGTAGAAGATTTCCGGTGGGGTGCTCTGTGTAGAACACAGGCGTCTGATGCTACAACAATTGATACGTGTTTCGCGTGCAATTCGAGGGTTGGATTTAATAAGCAGTCCATCCTCACTCCTAGCTGTTTGCCACTGACATAGCTAAGTGGCTTGGAAATATTCAGCACTTTTTTCTTTCTTCGTATTCATCATCAAACTGGCGTGCAGATCAAGATCGGCTAGTGCGCGCCAGATCTAAGCGGGCAAAAAAGAAGTAGAAAAGAATTCCAGTGGGCGAGATCCTCCTCCCCCCTCCCTCCCCCCCCCCCAAAGAAAAAAGCAAAACAATCAGAACAGTGAAATATCAGGGATCTCTAGAAATTTGCTAATATAGCAATGGCATAATATAATCAAATTTTGGTAGAAAGAAAGATATGAAGGAAGAAAGAAAGAAAGAAAGAGGAAAGAGAGAAAGTATGTCTGTGAGAGAAAAGAGAGGGAGCGAGAGAGACAGAAAGAGACAGGCAGAGACAATAGACAAACAGAAAAAGAGACTGACTGACAGACGGACGGACAAAAGGAAAGAAAGAAGGGAAAGATAGTGAGAGAGACAGAGAGAGAGAAACAGGGAAGAGAGACAGACAGACACACAGAGAGAGAGAGAGAGAGAGAGAGAGAGAGAAAAGAAAGAAAGAAAGAAGGAAAACATGAAAGAATCAAAGACAGAAAGAGAAAGGTTGCATTTTGCAAACCCGTGTTAAGAATAAACTACAAGGAAATGAAACAAAACTCCCCAAAAGAATGAAATCCACCCCTTTAACCCCTTTTTAGCCGTTTGGTCCCAACACGACGTTTCACTATATTGTATAATTTCTTTTTCTTTTTGGCCACATTTGAATTTTGCAGGAAGCTTTGCTGCCAACTAGCATATTTTATGTTGTTGTTTTTGTTTAAAGTAATGAAGCAATACATCCTAGATGTCCAACCATCTGTTGCAGGTTTGCCTTGTCTTCCACAGCCTTTGCCTTCATTTAGTCAGTCCTTTTACAGCAGCTTAGCTTTTAAGCCAGTATCTGTTTGCCTTGTTAATGTGCTACATTTATGCGCAACTCTCGCCAAGGGAGATAAACACTATGATTATCATTGAAACTGGTATTCATTACGCTGTTAATTATATGAAGTGGCTGGCTCGTTTGATGTTCGGGAATATAATTATTTCTTTGGCTCTTTGCTAATTCTCGGTTGTTGTTGTTGTTTTTTTTTGCTGGGATGTTCAGTACTGTATAAGCTTTCTGTCTGTGTGCGTGTATTCAGAATTGATATTCGGTGTTGTTAATTGTGTAGTCGATAAATCTTTTGTCCACTCGTTTGTTTCTTGCGTTCGTTCTGCTTTCATTTATGCGTTCATTTATTTCAGTCATTTCTACTTTCTCCATTCATCGGTCAAGTGTCTTCGCCGTACTTCTTTCCCCGCAAACATTTGTTTCCAACAATGTCCCTGAAGACCTTGGGCGCGAACTTCTTTTCTTTTCAATGGCTCTGATCGGAAATTCTCTTCCTCTGTTTTTGAGAGAGATTGAACATTTTTATTACTTTTAAACATCAGCTGAAGACTTCACTCTGAATGTCCATCAAGTCTTTTTCCAGAATATGTGTGTGTGTTGTGCATGTGATTTAGGAAAGATATAATACAAATGTTGTATAGCGCCTACAGCCTGGCTGTTAACGTGATGGAGCGCTATATTATTTTTCATATTTTGTGTCTTGCCTCGCGCTTTATTCATTTTCCTCCCAATTGTCCTTTCTTCCATCCACTTTACTGCTGCAGTGTCCGCAGGGTCACAATATTCGAATTTACCTCACGTAATCCCAGCTAAAAACTCATATTTCTCCGAAGTATGGAATTTCCACGTCACACGTTTTGACTTGAAAATCCTCAAAATCATGCAATTTCAGCCATCTTTCACTGATCTAGCTCTCTTGCCGAATGGCCATCGGTCAGTGGGACAAGACCCCAGTTTGCCATGCATGCCAAATGGAGCCTGTTCAAAGGCATTGTGTTAAAGTTCTACGACGCCCGAGGCTAGTAGTAACAGCTTACTGAATTTGTGTCGGCAGCAACTAGTGGCAAGAATCAGGCTAGGAGCCCACTGAGCCAGGTCTGTTTGCACCGGTTTCGACTCAGAATTTAAATTCCTTTGAATCAACAAGCAGTGGTGGACCTACATGTTGGGGCCCCTGAAGCTTGAATTCTTATGTAACCCCTTCTCAACCAGCAAACAATGGGGCAACATCCAAAATTCGCTCATTACAAGAAGCTTCTTCCGCGATTAAGGCCTTGAAGCTAAAGTTTCATTAGTTCCATAGTAGATCCGCCCCTGCTTTCGAGACTTACCGACGCCAACACATATTGGAAGAACAGTAAACTTACGTGTTGATAACTTTCGAGATATGCTGTGGATCAATCAAAGTGCAACAATTTAGTCCTTTTTAACGTCCAAAAACAGGAACTACCAGGCCCTTAAGCTTCATTAGTTTAATAGTAGACCAACCATAGTCATTAAGCGAGGACGACTTGATTCAGTCTCACTAATGCGAGAGATCTAGTTTAGTTCCACAGTCCACAAAGCCTGGCGAAACAGACTTGACTCCCTGCTCTAGAAGACTTAGTCTGGGTCACAACAACCTATAATTGAGATACTGAGCAAAAAGTGTCGTTTGTGCATTTTATGGCCGTAAAAACTTCCAACTTTTTCAACTCGTATACTAATAACAGTCATGGGTTAATATGCTTTGTT
>OZ007579.1:15090834-15098334 GCA_963931925.1 Onchidella celtica | reverse complement strand
ATCAGCAAATATCTGCCCGAAGGGGGTAGATGGGGGTATTGCCGGTTCAGAAGGAATAAACTATGTTGTAACAGCTGTAAAATAAATAAACACGAGATCCGACGATAGATTAAATAATACTAAAGTTTAATAACTGTATAGTGAACAATAAGTTACTAGGAAGACACCAGCGAAACTAAATATCTACGCCACACAAAAGGAAACTCACTTACTCACCCCACCAACCACTCACACAGGTCTATATATATAAACATTCCTACAGAAAGTTCCCGAAATAAACGTTACCTTTGCCCTCGCACAAACTAACCAATCACGCATCAATACGTCATCAGGTTACATCACTCAAGGCCAAATCTGGCGTAAACCTCCTTCTCCACAGTGTTATCGAATGTTCGGGAACATACTAATATTTACTGAACGAGTCAAAACACCTGACAACAAGCGGGCGAGGAAAAAACTACTCACTAGGAGAGAAGGTCAGGTCACGGAGTACAGTACACTCTAGCGGTTGTCAAGAAGAAATGAACACATGCTCACCAGTGTAACAAGAAAACGGGGGAGGGCAAGGGATAGCTTGCAGATGCTACACAACTCCCCAATTTAAGTTGAATATTTTCAACTCCGAAACATTATTCAGCGTCTGCAATATCTTGAAATAACAATCTTACAGTACTCCCAATCTCACAAAGGTAGTTGCTAATTCTATTACAATTATTAACAATTTCAGTGCCTTCCCAAATTTCATCGCAAATACAATACAATGCAATATCCTTTGCATCACTAATACCATAACTAATACAATACCGTCATTGCTTCCCAATAGTAAACAGTAGGCCTACTAGTCAAAATAACACAACGCCACCACTGTGGTGAAACAATGGTCAATGATATTATTACAAATCATATATGGTGAAACGATGGCCCATCGTTTACATAATGCTTCGTGCACGAATCATAGCATATAACTTGTTGTACATAACATGGTTATCTCCAAAATGTGTAACTCATACGTACAATGGCAAAAATACCAATACATACCGACCACTGGTTAGGGTCTTTCTTCATCATATTAGGTCAAAACAAGTTACAACATTGCAACATAACACAAACACTGCTTGCTCGCAGTCCCCATTTGGGTTACATTTTCCAAAAATTACACCAAGTTCCATTGGTAACTAATATGACATAGCATAAAATCAAAATATGACTAACACATCATGACTCTCTATCAGCCATCAATTCAATATTCAGTTACAGATGAACTATGTCCCCAATTACAGTACAATACTGCCGTCCTAGCAATTCATCTAGTAGGCAAAAGTATGGGTTACAATGCATTTCACTGATAGTGTACTACTTTAAAATACCCTGCTCAGGAAATCGGCACAGACATTTTCTCTGCCTTTTACGTAGTGAATCCTGAATCGATAAGACTGTAAAATAAACTCCATCGTAATAACTTTGGACTGTCAAACTTGGCAGAGTTCAAAAACTCTAATGACCGATGGTCAGTTTGGAGCACAAACTCCTTTCCATACAAATACAAAGTAAACTTTTTTACAGCCCAAACAATAGCTAAACATTCGCGCTCTGAGACCGAATATTTTGTCTCACGAGGCAATAGCTCACTACTAGCATATGCCACAGGGTACAACTTTCCCTCGTGTTCCTGCATAAGACTAGCGCCTAATCCGCGATCTGATGCATCAGTTGCTAAGACAAACTCTTTGGAAAAATCTGGCAAACATAACACAGGTTTGGCGATAATGACATTCTTCAAAGAGGTGTACGCTTTCTCCTGCGTTTCATCCCACTGAACTATATTGGGCTGACCCTTTCTAAGTAAATCAGACAATGGTGATGCAATCGCTGAAAAGTTAGGAATAAATTCATGGTAA
This sequence comes from Onchidella celtica, assembly GCA_963931925.1. NCBI lineage: Eukaryota > Metazoa > Mollusca > Gastropoda > Systellommatophora > Onchidiidae > Onchidella > Onchidella celtica. The sequence goes on along the minus strand of OZ007579.1, from coordinate 15,096,436 downwards.
TATCCCACTAATCCTAAGAATGCTTTCACTTCCTTCTTAGTGGTGGGTCTGGGTGCGTCTCGTACCTTACATACATTCTCTTCTAACAGGCCAATCATACCTTCTCCCACTAAGTGTCCAACAAAGTCTACTTCAGACGTTCCAATCAGACACTTCGATGGTCTTGCAGTTAATCCAGCTTGGTCCATCCTCTGCAGTAAGTCCTTGAGAGTCTTCACATGCTCGTCGAATGTCTCTGTATGAATCAGCAGGTCGTCCACATATGCTGTCACATTGTTCATTCCACGGATCAATGGCTTTACGATCCTGTTCAGCGTGGCTCCTGAGTTCATCATCCCAAAAGGCATCCGAATGAATTCATAGTGTTAGCCCATGGTGACGAACGCCGTCTTGGGAATGTCGTGCTCTCGAACTTTCACTTGCCAGTATCCCTTGCTCAGGTCAATCCGAGAGAATAATTTTCCTCTCGATAGACTCTGAAACACTTCCGATGGCGCTGCTGTCGGATGAGGGTCGAATACTGTGATCTTGTTTAACCTCCTGTAGTCGATGCAGACTCGGTTGGATCCGTCCTTCTTCTTGACGACAACAATAGGTGAAGCATAAGCTGATGAGCTCCTTCGAATGATGCCCAGCCGTTCCATGGTGCTAAGCTCCTCCTTCAATGAGTCGCGCATAGCGTAGGGCACCGGGTATGGTCGTTGACGAACTGGTACTTCTGTCGTCAGGTCGATGCGATGTTCACCCAACTGACAGCATCCAGGGAGATTGGTGAAGACGTGCTGGTAATTCTTCACCACATCGCAGAGTTCTTGACGTTGTTCCGATGTCAGTTGCGTTCCATACTGGACATCTCTGTAGCTTTCCTTCTGGTCCCAGCTTCCTAGGTCGGCAAGGTCCTCCGTCGTTCCACCGTTGTCGCCTTCCAGGTCGCAGTCCTCGATGATTGTCATGCCAGCTGACTCCACGGGTTGACTCTTGTCCATCATGTCGTCCTCTGCCAGTACAGTCTCAGCACTATCACCGCCGCCGTCCTTTATGGCGTTGACATGTCCAGGCGTGATATCTCTCCTACTGTTGTCCATCCCACACATCTCGGTCACAATAGGTCTCGGTTCCATTGCCACTGCTGCTGCTTTTGACGTCCTTGGAATGTATCTGTGCCACTGCTTGGGTTGCTCTGCGCACAGTCGTCTCAATGTTTTCTTCAGTGTGCCGTTGAATCGCTCCACCAACCCGTTGCACATAGGGTGGTAGACTGTAGTGGTCGACTGTCGAATTCCCAGTAGTCTATTCGTTTCCTTCATGACATCTGACATAAACTGGGTCCCTTGGTCCGACAAGATCTCTTCGGGCACACCCAAACGGCTGTAGATGTTCACTAAGGCTTCTGCTACCGTTTCTGCGTCGATCTTCTTCAAGGGTGTGGCTTCGGGGTAACGAGTAGCGTAGTCTATATACACCAGGATATACCGATGTCCACCTTCACTTGGGGGGTCGATAGGTCCTACTAAGTCCACGGCCACTCGCCTAAATGGTACGTCCACTACTGGCATACTCTGCAGGTGCACCTTTGGGGTCGCTCCTTTGTTCACCGTCCTCTGGCATATGTCGCATGAGCGGCAGTATCTCGCAACGTCACCTTCAATTCCAGGCCAATAAAAATTGCTCATAACTCTGTCTTTGGTTTTCTTCACGCCGAGGTGTCCTCCGACGATCGAGTCGTGGGCTACACTCAGTACATACTCTCTTAGTTTTTCGGGTAGTACCACTTGCCTTATAACCGTCGCCTGTCTCAGGTCCTTGTAGATCCGGTACAGTACTCCTCCATGTTTCTCAAAATGAACAGATTTATTGCCCCTATTAGTTGGGATCTTCTTCTGCTCTAACTTCCTAATGACTTCGTCTTCTTCTTGGAGTCGGATAAGTTCCTCTCTATCCACCCCCGCGTGCCGTTCTGCCCTCGGCACCTTCAGCGACGTAGACCGGTCCTTCCTCTTCTCCTGGGCCCTCGTGGTCACCGCTCCTACCATCACCTCAGTATCAGGGTCGTACGGATCCTTCGCTCCGTCCACGTTCCCGACTACTAGGTCGCAGATGGTCTCCGGGAGACACAGCGCCGTCACTTTGCCCGTCAGGTAAGGCGTCTTCACGTCGATAACGGCTTCCTCCGCCGCTAGCAAGGAGTTATCGATCCTCGCGATAAGTTTCTTCCCACCGGTGAGCTGTCCGTCGTCCACCAGTGCTCGCCGCACCACTACACCTTCACAGCCGGTATCTCTTAGGACATCTACCGCTCGATTTCCAATCAAGCCCTTCATCACTGGTAACTTCAGTTTCTCCACGGTCCTTCCGTCACTGCATCCTCCGCACGTAACAGGCACCGCTAACTGTAGCTTCCCGTCCTTCATTACCGCTTGAACGTTGATGCTGGTGTCAGCCGTCGTCACATCTTGTCTTGACGACTCGTCCGCCGCTATCACTACGGCCGCCGCCGCCTTGTTCGGCTTGCCTCGTCCCATATCCTTCTGGGCTGGACACATCCTCCGAACGTGGCCTGGCTTTCCACAAAGGTAACATTTCAACTCACCTGTGTCGTTTAACTTTGCACGACACTCCCTCGGCTTGTGTCCCGGCCTCTGGCACCTATGGCAGACCTGTGGGCTTCTGTCTCCGTTGGGCCTCTGTCGCACTGGCCGGCTCTGCAGTCTGGCGCTCCCGCTGAGCGTCCGGTTCCTCGCTACCAGGTACGCCTCCACTGAATCTGCGATGTCCTGTAGCGTCTTTGGTTTCCTCTCCCTCACATGGGTTGCAAGGTCTGGTGGGCAGGCCTCCATGAATTGCTCTCTGACGAACAGATCTCTCACTCCTTCGTAGGTCTCCTCCGTCTTCGACAGCTTTATCCACCTCTCTAGATAGGTCTTGATCCTGGTCAAAAACATTCCAACATCTTCTCCATCTTCAGGCTTACCTTGTCTGAACATGAGTCTGTATCCGTCCTCTGACAGGTTGTACCTCTTCTGCAACGCTTCCTTGACCTTGTCGTAGTCCTTGGCTTCGTCGATCGGTAGTCTGCAGAAGCACTCCAAAGCTCTCCCGGTCAGCAGGGCAGACAGTGATGTCGTCCAGGTGGATCTGGGCCATTCAGCTGTCTCAGCAAACCTCTCAAACCGCAGCAACCAGCTATCCAGATCGTCCTTCTTGTCCTGAAATGCAGGTAGCTTGGGTCTCTTGGAACTGGCGTGGTCGTCGGTCTTCTGCGCTGAGTCGTTGCCTCCACGTTGCTGGCGGATCCTCTCCATCTCCAGCTCGTGGTTCATCTCCTTCTCCCGAGCCTGTCGTTCAGCCTCCTTCTCCCGAGCCTGTCGTTCAGCCCCCTTCTCCTGTCGTTGAGCCTCCTTCTCCCGAGCCTGTCGTTCAGCCTCCTTCTCCTGTCGTTGAGCCTCCAGCTGTCTTTCTCTTTCTAGGCCTTCACGGAGGTAGTCCCGTCTCTCCTGCCCAGTGAGCTCCATAGCGTCCGCTTCCTGGCTAAGTCTTCCAATAACCTCCGACATGTTGTAGATAGCTTGTCGATGATATTCTACTGTAAACTATGTAAATAAATCTAGTAATTTAGATCTGGTCCGTTCGAATATGGTCGGATCCCGGACGAGCCCCCAATATGTAACAGCTGAGGTTGTTCTAGCACGTTATAGTAGGGGGGAGTTAGTTGATCTAACTACAACCCTTTAGAAAACGAAACTATTACAGCTGTAAAATAAATAAACACGAGATCCGACGATAGATTAAATAATACTAAAGTTTAATAACTGTATAGTGAACAATAAGTTACTAGGAAGACACCAGCGAAACTAAATATCTACGCCACACAAAAGGAAACTCACTTACTCACCCCACCAACCACTCACACAGGTCTATATATATAAACATTCCTACAGAAAGTTCCCGAAATAAACGTTACCTTTGCCCTCGCACAAACTAACCAATCACGCATCAATACGTCATCAGGTTACATCACTCAAGGCCAAATCTGGCGTAAACCTCCTTCTCCACAGTGTTATCGAATGTTCGGGAACATACTAATATTTACTGAACGAGTCAAAACACCTGACAACAAGCGGGCGAGGAAAAAACTACTCACTAGGAGAGAAGGTCAGGTCACGGAGTACAGTACACTCTAGCGGTTGTCAAGAAGAAATGAACACATGCTCACCAGTGTAACAAGAAAACGGGGGAGGGCAAGGGATAGCTTGCAGATGCTACATATGTTAAGATGAGAATCTTGTTCAATGAGGTTTTAGCATACATGTAGTAGTAGTGGGGTTAGATTTTAATGGTATTATCTTAGTCATAATGGGGGGAAAATGTTACCCTGACCTATATAGTACATTGGAGACAGAAAATGAAGAAGGCGCTAGGGAAGGGTCTTTTTTTTAAAATTATTTTGATGGACGTAGGTGAAATTTTGACAGCCACGAACTATACCAAGCACTCACAAAAATAAGATAACATTAATTCCCCCCCCCCCCCCCCGTTTTATTGTACTTTTATTTAACATTTGCAAGCCTTTTTTCCCCAATTTTCTGTCAAAAATTTATTTTGTTCTTGTGTATTCCAAATTGTTACCGTGACCACTGCGTCCCTTAGAGTTATTATATTTTTCTATAGTAAAAGATGAAGTTCCCGGCATTATCCGGGATAAACCTGCGAACAGACCGTTCCATCTCTCTATCTTTTGGTCTAGAAACTGCACCCTAATGAATTACTCCGGCCACTTTTTTTTTTTTTTTAATCTATTCTATATTTCAGTAACTTGCAACCTTTGGCATGACTAACTGACCAAACTATACACTCTTCAGGCCTTAAATTTGGCAGGAAGGTGGCAATTGAGATAAGGAAGATGATGGCTATAATTAAAAGTTGTTTACTTCAAGCATGTATTTTAAAAAAATAACAATGTTTATTGCTATGTAACATCTGTATTTTTGCATGTTTGTTTCGTAATATATATAATACCGTGCATGTCATAAAAAGTAACCGTATCAAGCGTTCAGTTTGGTGCGTAGTGTTCTGGTGCGCATGGGTTCTGAAGCAAGACTGTAGTTAATTACTTTTACTAGTAACTGCCCCATTCTTCGAATGGTAAAAAACAAAGCTCACCACTCCAGACCGAAAGGAATCAGCACAAAGACACTGATGTCGAGACACTTTGGGTCATCCACATAAAATCGGCGATCAATAGATAGATAGGATAGTATTACAGTAGTACACAGTGCACATTAGTGCGCACCGATCATTTTTCATGGCTCATGTGTTCGTAAAAAATGATCTAAATATTTACGCACAGTTTTCTTGGTATGAATGAATGGCACTCACCTCATCTGTATAACACTATACTTGGTATCACTATCAAAGTTTTCTTGGCGTGGCTGGATCGTGAACTCTAGTTTAAAGAGGCGGAAATGACGAAATTGGCGGGAGTACATTATCACGTCGTATTCGCAATCATGAATTGATAACTGATAATTATAACTGAATTTCTGGGAAAAGTAAAGAGTTTCGGGAAAAAATGAGCTCGACATGTAGGCTACAGGCTTGATAA
>OZ007579.1:15065834-15085834 GCA_963931925.1 Onchidella celtica | reverse complement strand
CATTCTGCTGACTCAAGCAATTGTTTTAGTTCTGTGATGACTGGAAGAACTATTTTATCTCTGCGTAAAATGAAATAATCACTCTACTGTTTGGCAGGCCGAAACAATTACTTTTTCTCCCTGATGACTGAAAGAACTACATTATTATCCCTCTGTTAACCGAAAAAGTTGTGTTACCAATCTCTGGGAACCCAAACAGTTTGTGTTACTTCTTTGCTATTTGAAGCAATTCATGTTATCTCTTTGCAAGCTGAAGCAATCTGTGTTATTTTTATGCTAATTGAAACAATTTATCACTTTTCAGACCAATCTTTCCCTGCCAAGCTGTACATTCTCAATCAAACGGTGACCTGTGGTAATTTCACACCTGGCAGATTTGTGGCTCCTACTTATACCTGTGCTGATATGAGGTAAGATTATCCCCCTCCCCCCTCTCTCTCACCTCTCTCTCACCTCTCTCTCCCTCTCGTTCGCCGGCCCGCTCTGCCCCCCCCCCTTCGGCCTCCTCTCTCTCGTTCTTTCTTTCTGACAATTCCCTTATCTTTCTGTCTCTCTGTCTCCGTGTCTCTCTGTGTCTCTCTCATGCAATTCTCTTCCTGTGTCCTCCCCTCTTCCCGCCTCTTCACGTCTTTTCCTTTCTCTTTGTCTGATTCTGTCCCTGTTTCTCTGCTTCTGTCTGTCTTTATCGCTTCTCTCTCTCTCTCTCTCTCTCTCTCTCTCTCTCTCTCTCTCTCTCTCTCTCTCTCTCTCTCTCTCTCTCTCTCTCTCTCTCTCTCTCTCTCTCTCTCTCTCTCTCGTTCTCTCTCGCTCTCCCCCCTTTCTCGCTCTCACACAATTTCTCTTTCATTTTCCCTCTTTCTCTCTCCATTTCAATTTTCACCAAACCTGGACGCTTTCCTACCTCCAGGGTGGAAGGCAAGCGTCTGGCCTATGGCTACTACTCGGGCTGGACAGTGGGCAAAGACAATGAGAAGTGCCAGGAGACGTCCGGTGTGCACGAGTTTGCTGAGCTGTGCCGATTGATGCTCAAGTTTATACAGAAAGAGGATCTAGGATTTAGAGCTGCCTATGTAAGTCTCCTGTTGTGCTGGGAAAGGGTTGTTGTTAGGGGACCGTGGTAGTTTACACCCCCCCCCCTCAAATATTCACAAGATAAGATAACGGTGGTCTAGAGGCAAGGTGTTCGCCTCTCATGCCGAAGGTTCCGGGTTCAAACCCTGGTCGCTGCAGGCATCTCGGATTTTGGGGATTTTTCTCATATTTTCCTGTCCTTGATTCTATGGTAGGTAGGATCGAGCACCTAGTCTTCTCGGATAAGGACGAAAACTTCGGAGGGCCCATGTGCACTTTGCGCATGTTAAAGATACCTTGGCAGTTGGAAATCGTGATGAGCAGGCCGTATAAGGCCACTGCTAGGGCAAAATTCTGAAAAACGAATCCCTACTACGACAAGAAAAATAAAACAAGAAAAGTAAGGTGTAAATGCCAGGGGCAGCGAACCTGCTAAAGAAAAAGACCTAAACACTTAAACAATCATAACCCAATAACCGGCTTGTTACAAGGAGTAACATGGCATGCAACCGAAGTAAAATAAGGGCACACATAGAGCTATACTGTCTTGTTGAGGCCAATTGAAAACGATCTTCTGTGTCTTTCTCATGTATTTGGCCTTGACGCACGAGAAGGTCAGTATGCCCTTGATGAATCCTTTTTATCATCGGGGTCTGCAAATATTTAATGTACGTTCCATGAGCAGCTGTGAAATATCAGAGCCGTTCATACCAAACTGCAAGCCAAACATGGGCCACCCAAGCCCAGCCGGGCAGGATTCGGCTCCCCGAGGTTATTTTGGCCGGCCGGCGAGGTTGATTGAAAATTACTGTACACACTGGTCAATGAGATATGAATATATCACATATGACACCCCTCCCCGCACCCTCCTTCCGAAAAAATACACACAAAAAAGCTCTTTTAAAAACCAACATCCAAATAAATAAAATTATCATTGGCATTAATATGTGAGAGTGTCGGGCCCATGATATGAAGAAAGCTGCTCATACCAGCGTGTCTGTGTGTTGGGATTCACTCTCAAAATGAACTGAAACATATGGCAGGGCGAGCTGGAGGGTTACCTGTCCGCTTTTAATGCTATTTCGACATCAGCTTTAAACAGAAAACTGTTAGCGACGAATCCAATAACATAATGTTGGTAGATGGGAGGAAACTCTATTGCGTGGGTTTAGGTCTGACAAATCATGCGCTCCTTTCTTAAGTTAATCTTCGACAATGGTGCATTGTTATACATGTGCATGACTTTCCCTCCTTGTCTCTCTCTCTCGCTCTCTTAATCTCTCTCTCTCTCTCGCTCTCTTAATCTCTCTCTCTCTCTCACTCTCTCTGTCTATTTCTCCCTGTCTCTCTTTTCCCTCATCCCTCTCACTCTCTCGATCCCTCTTTCTCTCTCTCTCTCTCTCTCTCTCTCTTTCTCGCTCCCTTTCTCTTCCTCTCTCTCTCTCCCTCTCCTATGTTTCTCTCTCTCTCTCTCTCTCTCACACACACACATTAGAAAGAGAGAGAGGGGGAGGGGCATATTTAGCGTAGAATATGGGAAGCTTTTTTTTCTGGGAAAGAGGGTAGAGCAGGGTCCCAGATGGTGACAGAATTTTAAAAGGGGCTGGAAATTAGAAAAAAAGAACGAAAATCCCCGATCCCAGGGAGATGATTTAACAATTATAATCACCGAGAAGACTCCGTGTTTGAGTAAAGTGTGGATCGGTTGTTTGTTGTTGTTTTTTTCATTACTGTGTTAGCTATAATCTTCATTACGTAGCCTACAAGTGAAAAAATTCAGTGTTTAATTAAAGAGACGTTCTTCATTTCATTGACATCTTGCTTTCTGACTCGCAGGTACCCAAGTCCAGTTGTGCATACATGAATGCAACAAGAAAACTGTTGAAGAAACACGGAGAGGCGGTGTATGCCTGGAAGGATTTCAAGCCTGGCTGGGGCTGGACAGAGACTATACAGTGTATGACGGATGTGGTCAGTGGACTTCGCTGACTGGACATTGTCATAATATAGAGATGTTAACTTTGGAATAGAAAGCAAGAGAGAGAGAAAGAGACAGACAGACAGACATACATGGAGAGAGGACAGAGAGAGAGAGAGACAGACAGAGAAAGAGTGAGACGGGAGGGAGAGAGAGAGGGGTCGGCTAGGGGGAAGTGAGAGTGAATGAGAGAGAGAGAGAGAGAGAGAGAGAGAGAGAGAGAGAGAGAGAGAGAGAGAGAGAGAGAGAGAGAGAGAGAGAGAGAGAGAGAGAGAGAGAGAGAGAGAGGGAGTAGAGACAGCGAGAGGAGGGGAGTAAGGGGGATCAACAGCTGGGCAATGAGAGTAAGAGAGAGAGAGAGAGAGAGAGAAAGAGAGAGAGAGAGAGAAAGAGAGAGAAAGGAGCGAGAGAGAGAGAGTAGAGACGGCGAGAGGAGGGGAGGGAGGGGGATCAACAGCGGTCCGGGGCAATGAGAGTGAGAGAGTGAGAGAGAGAGAGAGAAACGTCATCCATAATTCATGTTCAACTAAAACAGAAGTCGATACGGTGGAAGGAAGGAAAGTGGGAGGGGGGGGGGGTGGAGGGTAGGTCAGAAACACACTGAGAACAGGGCAGTTGATTAAATAAAAGTAAGTAAATAAATAAATAATTAAACAAATGATTAAATGAACACTTTTTTGTTTCCTTTTTCTTTTAAAACTGAGATTATTATGTCAATTTTGAATCTTTGATGTTAAAGAATAAATAAATAAAATGCTTAAGTAAAAAATGTATTGGAAAAATAAAGAGACAAATAGAAGTCGACACCCCGAAAAGGTAGACGGACCATTGAAATGACGAAATAAGAATGATGGGAACATTAAGCGGATGTGTGGAAGGAGGCAAGGAAAGAAAGAAAAACAAGAAAGAAAGAACGTCTGAAAGGAAGAAAACAAAGATAGGAAGAGAGGAAGAACTGCTGAAAGAAAGAAAGAAAGAAAGAAAGTGAAAGAAAGGGGGGAGAAAAACCAGGAGAGAAAACAAGCCAGAATTACTGAAAGACAGAAAAAAAGAATTATTGAAAGAAAGAAAGAATGAAAAACAATGGAAAGAAAGGAAGATTTTTTTATTTTATTTGGCTTGTATGTTGTATCAAAGATACTACAAGGTCGTATCTCGTATCTTTGGTAATATCACGGACCTCACATTTTGTTGCGTTTGTTCTGAGAATGAACCGGTCATCATTTCGTACTGTGATAAACATGAATTATTTTAACAATCTTTTCGGTCCCTTTTTAGTGTGTGTGTGTGTGTGTGTGTGTCATGATAATAATATTTATTATCATCTACAAAATTAAAACAGGCGGTGACTGTTCATGGTGAGATTTAGTAAAGCTGTTCTATAATTATAATAGATAATTATGGCCAATTGAGTAAGGGAGGTGACTCTTCATTTGTAGCAGTTGTAAATATGTAATGATTGTGTCCCTTGAATTCTTTTCGTGAAATTTCTTTAAACAGAAAACGAATGAATTAGGGAATTAACGGATTTATTGGGGGTGGGAGGGGGGGGGGGGGGTTTAAAACTACTCAAGTGAAATGATGTAAACAGTGCACTGGTAAACTTTTGTTTGTGTTCCAGAATCTCAGAATTCCTCTGGTCGGCTGTTGGAACCCTTGTTAGATTAGCTTAAGCTTATTAACCTTTTGAGGCCTGTTGGTAGAAGTCTAATTACAAAGGCAAATAGAGAAAAAATACTGAGTTTTGTGTTCAGTGCTTAGCTGTAGCTCTCTGTGTAAACTACAACAGGCCGGACTAAGACCTTTAGAGGCCGTGAGCACTTAAAAGATTTTGGTGCCTCCATCACATGTAATCCAAATTAATACAAACAAAAGTAAACCATAATATAAAATTCTGTTTTTCGAAGTGAAACAAAACTTACAGTAAGATGGAAAATCGCGTTTATTTTTGTGAACTTTCACTTTATATTTATTTGAAAAGTTTTCTACTATTTTCTTTTTTTTTAATTGAAGTCCTCAAACTCAATCTCCCGTAAAATTTCTGCTTCAAGACTTAATAGAGATAATTTCCCTTTCCCTCGATGACCTAAGCACGCGCTTATTTTGCTTAACTCATTTCTCCCCAAGTAAATTTGGCCAAGTTGCTCCAGCTGGCCCAAGTAAATTTTGCAGTTTTCATGCTTTTATAGGGTGCGTTAGCAAGAAATTCATTACTCGCTTATTTTTTAAATATTTTTCAATTCTATTTGGTGGAAGTGTTTATAGATGAATGCTTTATGATATTCTGTGGTTGTTTTTATTATTGTGTGGGTATAAAGTTGTAATTTGTCAATTAGAATTGAAAAAAGAAAAAGAATTTTTTTTAAACCACAACAAAAACATGGGATTCCCATTTCGCGGTACAGCTCCTCACGAAAGGCGAAAACAGGGATTCCCCTTTCGCGGTGAGAAATGAGTTAATAGTTCATCCAGCCTTGCCTTAGAGGCTAGTTTTGACGAGTTTTAATAGCGGACCGGCGAATCATGCCCTCTTATTTCGCTATCTTTCCTATTCCAAAGTACAAACCAAAAACCAAAAAGAAAATCATTGTAAACCATATAATCGTGCTTCATCCATATTGCTTATATACAGTGAATCTGTGAAAGTTTGGCTATGTTATGTTAGCACCGTGGTCTAATTTCATTATGTTGGTTTTCCTTTCTTCTCTGATGTTGACATAATAACTCTCATGTTGTAATACTTTGTTAATATGCTTCTTATCTTAAACATACGATTTTACCTGCTTTGAATGTTGATGTTGATATTTATGAAACTTCTCGGCAACAATAAGGCTAGGAACACACCGAGTCAGGCCTACTAAAGGAGCGTTTTTTCCAAAACTGGGTAAGTCAAATTTTGCATGAGTTGTGGGCCTTTTCAGACAGTCATTCAAAGTTACTGTAAGAAGAGGTGTAAGTGTTCAGTTTAAAATTGCTACGTCCTGTCTTTATCTGCGCGGTGTAAGTGTCCAGTTGAAACTATGCCTTGCTGTGAGCACTTTCACCGTGGTCTTACACTAATATTATTTTGAAAGACCGCCTGAAAGGGGCCATAATAACTCGTGCAAAATTTGACTTGCCCAGTTTTGGCAAAACGCTCCTCATTTTCCTTCGGGTTTAGGCCAGGAACACACACAGAATTTGCTGTCCTGTCCCAGTTTCATGTTCCCCATTGGCTCTGTAATGAGCCTGAGCGTCGCATGCGTGCGGGTATTCATTTATTTGCCTAGAACTTCAAAAAAAGCTGTGACGCCATAGTAAAAACAAAATTGCCTGTGTGCTGTCCTAGACTAAGTGTGAGATGAGGGCCATGGAATTAAACGGCACCTTTTGCACTAGTGAGACTGAAATAAATTTGTCTTGCTAGTTGATTCAAAGGAAGATCAACCCCGTGTGTCAAAACCGATTCACAAAACAACCGACTTGACTCAGCGCTCTACCAGTTTAATTCTTGCCGCTTGTTGTTGTATCAATACATTTCGATTTTAATGTATATAACGCTATATAAATGCCATCCATTATTATTATTATTATTATTAATGTTAAAACATAAGGCTATTCGCGCCGGTGAATGTTTGCAGTTGTCAGTTTGTTTAATGAGTGTTCAACTTGACTTCCTTAAAAAGTATATTGTTCGAATATCGTCACTGCTCTACGATAATGCCAAACTTTGGTCAAAAGGCAACTGACGGTTCACTGCATTCCTGAGCTTGGTGGCTATCAGATAACATTACAGAAAAAGAAATGGGATAATGTAATAATCCAAAAGAACCATAATGACATAAGTGGCTAATATGACAGGAAAACGTTTTTTCTTGATACCTCAAAAGAGTCAAAAAAAAAAAACAACTAAAGTATACCAAAAGCGTACAGCAGTGACGATATTAAACATGATGTTTTCAAATAAATCGCAAGGGCGCATGATTAATCATATTATTAGCTAACAATCTACGTTGAACGGTGTGGATGTCAGGGTTAGAATTTGAATTGCCGTGCTGGGTCACGGTTTTGTTTGTTTCATGCCATCATTGATTTTGGCCAGTCCAGACGTCCTTGAACTGTTCCCGTGGACAGTTTGTTTTTGTAACGCTTTTCTTAGAGATGGAAAGAAAGTGGGGCAGATAGGAAAGTAAAAGAAAAATGCTATAACACCTTTGTGAGGCCCTCCCTAGAGTATGGCTGCAGTGTCTGGGACCCCCACTGTCGAATAAACATAGACCAACTGGAAAGGGTCCAGAGGAGAGCTGCCCGCTTTGTGACAAATGACTATACTAGAAGTAGTAGTGTAAATAAAATGATGAGAGACCTCGAGTGGACACCATTAGAAGAGAGGAGAGCAAAAAACAAAGTAAAAATATTTTATAAAGGCAGGGAAGGAAATATCCATATCCCACTGAACCACCTCACCATTAATACCAGAGGCAACAGAAGGAATAATATAAAATATAACATCCCAAGCTCACGGGTTAACAGCCATCTTTATTCTTTTTACCCTAATGTCATCAGGATGTGGAACAACCTCCCGGCAGAAGTCCAAACACTATCGTCTGCAACGACTTTCGACAATGAATTTAAGAACATTATTATCCGTTGCAGCTACCATTGTAACTAAAGTGCGGGTTGTATTTCGGTGCACAATCTGGAAACCAAGAGATATTTATACCAGAGTTATATATACAAAAGACTTTATACAACTAATATATTTTTAAATGGTCTTAACATCTATGTAAGGTTTTACCCTGCTTTTAGCCTCAGAGGAGCGACGTTGAGTCGCATATATAGTAGTGCAGTTGGGGAGTCGTCTTCTAGACGGACCAACTATAGAAGAAGAAGAAGAAGAGAACGAATGGATAAATTAACAGTGACGATGCAGTTTTCGACCCCGTGGTTTGGGTGTACTTTAACAGGGAAAGACGGGGCGAATAAGGAGTGAATAAATTCGTACATAAAACGTTTAGGGTGTAGAGACTTTGCGAACGGTTTTGACATAGTTGAGTTACTTTGTCTGTTACTATTAATAGAATCTATTGGCGCTGCGAGCGGAGCTCGAAGTGGATGCACCAATCAAATTTGAGCAGTCACGTGGATTTGCAGCAGAAGATAAGCGGAGACATGTTTATGCTACCTCACTTCCATGTAGATCTTTCCAGCTACGAGGGTGGTCGGCTAGAGGTTCAGCCAGAGAGAACCAACAGACTGTTAACGTCATGTCTATGTCCTGGATAGACAATGAAATATTCCACAGCTATTTTCTCCAGTTCCCTGAAATCGTTTCAGGGAACCAATCGTAAGTGTTGTCACCATGATTCGAGATGATGTGAATCTGACCCTAATTTTCCAGTAGAAGTGCGACCAAAGGGATGCAAGACCATAAAGTTTTACTTGCAATTAAGATCTAGAAAGAGTGACTGATATACACATTTGTAAATTGTAATTGATGTGTCTGGATGAGGCTGGGGATTGCCAGCCCATCCTAGAGCAGATCTAGATCTATTTTAACTACGTCAGTGTGTCTTGACGGTTTGATCCTTTATAAGTAATTAACTGAGTTAACATTGTCGTCTGAGACATAAGAATATTATTTGTGAGATAGTAGGCAGATCATATTTCTGAAGATAAATGATTACTAAGTAAACTGTGAATGAGTCAGAATGATATAGAGTTTCTAATCTTTTAAGAATCTAGAGGAGACTTCTAGTTATGTATTTTAGTATTTTCATTTGATGCTGCTGATGTTGTCTTTTTGATATGTAAGATAGACGAAATTGTTAGGAATTTTAAGTAATAAATTTGTGGCCCTACAAGGTCCTTGATATAACCTACTCGAAATTGTTATTAGTGTATGTGGCATGGTATGGCAGAGTAATTTCTAAAACCTCTCGATATTTATTAAAAATGCAGTCGAACACCTAAATTCCATAATTTAGTAATCCCCATTGTAACACTCGAGGACCCACCTCGTAACACTGCAGGGCACACCCTTCCTTGAATTCGTAACAGTGGAGATACATTACAACGTTTGAGGAAGGTACCTAGCACACTGTCGGAGAAGACTTAGTATGGATTTTTAAAAAAAACACAAAAAAACCTGTAAAATAATCCGCCTTTGTGAAGATTAAGATTATGGCTATTTGGGTCATGTAACCTAGACACCAACAATATATTTTACACAACTAATTTGTGTCCAATTTCTTAAACTATTACTGTGGGCATTTCGCTAATGATGAAGGCTATTGAGGCATTATAGCTAATTTGGACCCTTTGCCCAAACACTTTGTTTATTATCATTTTTTAAATCACATCCACGCAATCACTCTGCATTCATATTAAACGCTCGGTGTGAAAGGAATACCTATCTGCTACCAGATTATATTATACTATTCTAAACACCATTCCCGAAGGTATACTGTAATACCTTCCATCCCCGGTTCAAATCGTATCATTATACGGTTCACTGAATATCCCCGTGCAGCGTAGTTAGCCCTGGTTCACAAATAATGACCCGGTGTACTGCAATAGAACTATCCACTTAAAAATGCACAGGAAAAAATTAATATCAACTTATTTGTTATTGTATATTTCTTTTCAAGTTAGCAAAAAGCTGGCTTAGTACAAACTAACGAAGCCAGCGCTTCACAAGAAGTGATATTTATGTAACATAAATAATAATAGTATTATCATCTGTTATATTTGCATGTATAAATACAGATATAAAGACAGCTGTGTAACTGCGCAGCGATGTGTACATTCAGCATTTAAGCGTTTTGAAATGATTACTGCTTATACATGTACATTATAATACTATTACTGAATTGGTTTTCTCTTACCTGTACATTGTGATTATTTTCAAAATGTTATTCTTGTTGTCCATGCCGCTTTCTTTCTTCTGTTATTATTATTATTATTGTTATTATTATTATTATTTGTAAATTTAAATCCAATCTCTGCAACTCTGTAATATAATGATTCGATTTGAAAATTTCCTATCAACTGTTACGCCCTTTTGTGATTACATAGTACTGTCATAAAGAGGAGATATTATCGTAAATATCGGCCTGACCCGGCCCTGAATGGGTTAAGATAGAATCTTGGAGGCAAAACAGATTTAATACAGTCATATTTTTGCATTTATTTGAGTGACCATTATCTTAATCCAGGTTCAGACAAGGCAGGTGGGGGTATTCTGGGTATCCAATGGTCAGTCCAGAATACGGGTCTCTTTACACGATCTTTGAAAAGAGACCCAACGCCCTTGCTTGAAATGTTCTCTATATAGCAATATTTGGTAAAGATAAATATAATTGAAAGCCTCAGTTCTGTATCCTGCCATGGTCCACTTGAACTCCAAAATACTGTACACAGTTTTGAAAATTGAGCTGAAAGGTATAGTGCTACATCATACCTTGCCCATGTCCACCAGTCCTGGACTCCAGAACAAACTGTTTTAGTTGTGAATAAAGATCTGAGAGTATACTATCTTCACTGAAAAATACATCAACACAGGATTGTTGTTATTATTAAATTGGGGCACCTTGAAAGAGTCATGCCATGCACGAAAAACGCTTTTCGCTCAAGATCTGAGTCTTGGCGTCTTGTACATGTGACTTACACACGATACAGGACTGAGCCCGTCAGAAATATTGTCTATTGCAGTGTCGTCTGGTCTCGTTCATTTTATGGCATTTTTGTTGTTTCATGTATCAAGTGTTTCTTAAAATCAAGGCAGCTATTTACCGGTCGCATGAATGTTGCTATTATCCTGTAACCAGCAGCTATTTATCTGTCATTGACAACCTTTCCAAAGCTAGCAAAATGAAAACAAAGACAGAAAGTTTCTGAAAAAAAAATCGCGTCCTTAGTTCTCGTTAATCCTGTCCCCATTTCCTAAAAAAACTGGAGATCTGTTAGTATAACTGATGCACACTTTTCTTGGACAAACACCTGTTTAAAATGCGTTATGACACTTATCAAGCTGTTTTACAGTTCCGTTTATTTTCCAACTCCTTGTCATAATAACTTAAGCCGCAAACGTTTAACGTCGAATTTCTCAGTTGTGCAAAAGGCGGAGTTGGAACAAACAAGAATTAAGGTCGCGAAACGCTTTTGTTGGAATGATCCTTCGTAAAAAATCATGATTATATCAATATAACCGCTAAAATATTTGCAGTTTTTCCCGCCTGCATTGTCTTGCACAGAATGATGTCCACCAATCGAATATCGTTCAGCGTTAGCATTATAATTTTATTTAAGAAAACCAATAACTGGGTTATAATGTTCTCTCATTTTAATTTGCCCCCATCTTTTCCCCTCTGTTTCTTTCTCTCTCGCTTTTTCCTTTCTCTCTCTCTCTCTCTGTTAATTTCTCCCTCCTTCCTTTCTCTTTCTGCCTCTTTCTCTCTCTTTCTGCCTCTCTCATCCCCCCCCCTCCCCCTTTACACTGACACAAAAGTGTTCGAGTAAAAATTTAAAGGATGAATGTTACAATGCACAAACGTGTTTTATTATGTATTCCCTGTGACTTATTACTATGTCTGATATTTAAAGTTTTCACTCATTCTGATATGTTTTTATTCATTGTTCATTGTTGATTTCTTTCATTGCTTTGTTCATGGCTGAAGTACAATTGATTTCAAACAACACCACTCCTGTAACAACTATCACGTCATCAATTTTCTTTGATATTGCTTTGTGTCACCTTTCAAATCTAAGCTCTTCACTCCCCCCACCCATGCACACCTTCCCCCTTTTTCCACGCCCTCCTATAACTGTCTTCTCGACTCCTTTCAAAGGTTCCCAAACCGCCCCCCCCCCATCCTTAAAAATGTCCTCGCCCCCGACACTGGTTGAAAACGCCCGCTTTATGAGGTCTCAGAGGAAAAACATTAAATGTAGAAGGCGCATATCCGTACAACATGTTGTGCACACAATTCGATGTCGTAGAACACACAATGTGAAGGAATCTTCTTCATTCATAGAAGAGCGCTTACATTATTTTTAGACCAATCAGGTAGAGCTACCCCCAGCCCACGTCATCGAATTGTGTGATGTTGTACGGATATGCACTTCGTTAAATGTAATTTTTTTTTTCACCCCCTCTCTCCAAGCCCCCTCCACCCCACCACCGTTCCGAGAACTAGAAATTTCCCAAATAATTTGGTGAGCAGGGTTTTCTTGGTTTTCTAATTGAATGCATTAAATTTTTTACCAATGTGTACAAAAAGAGAGAAAAAAACCACACGAAAGAAAAAGAAAGATCGAAAGAAAGAAAGGGGAAGAAACAAGAAAAGAGAGAAAGAAACAAAGAAAGAGAGCACGATGGGGAAGAAAAAAAATGAAGGAAAAGCAGAAAAACATAATGAGAGAAAGAAAGATAGAAAGAAGGGAAAAAAGAAAGAAAAGGAAAAACAAGAGAGAACGAAGAAACGGAAAGAGGGGACAAATTTAGCGGACAAGAGTGGTGGTCTCTGGTAACATTGTCTGTCCTCCCCTCCCCTCCCCCGAAGATGATAGTTACAGGAGTGTTCATCTAGACGATGATAAAAATTATGATGTATAAAAGAAGTTTCACCTTTAAGCATCAGGTGATAACTGACAATGTTTGAAAAATATTGTTTTGTAATGTTCTTTTCCATGGAATGATCTGCTTCATTATCTTCAGCTGCTGGAATTTCTTTCTTGGTTTTTCCCAAAAAGAATTTTCCCAAAAAAGAAGTGTTTGGAAATTAAGCCCACCATGCCTTTAAGTGAACACTTGACCTTTTGTGGACAGCAAGAGCAGTCTGGATTAACCATTAAGCAAAATAAGCACCTGCTTAGGACATCAAGGGTAGGGGGGTGGGGAGGGGGGCACCACAGAAATTTTTCATTGCCGGATTTACCATAGACCAAATATGGTGCAAAATTGCAAATAGTGCAGCTGAACCAGAGTCCACTAAAGGGGACCCCCACAATAAGTGAAACAATTAAAGTATTTCCTGGCGTATAGGACTCGCTTTTTTTTTTTTTTTTAAATGCATAAAAAAATAATAAAAATCCCAACAGAACAACTACCGCTACGCAAAAAAAGGCAGGTTGCATGCCTTATCTCTACCAAGTATAGAAGCAGATGTGTTACGTAGGATTAGTTTTGAGGATCTGATCAAAGACTTTGCAATTTAAAAAGGAGGGGGAAAAAATGGAAATAATTGGAAGTATACGAAAAATTATCGTACTTTTCCATCTCACTGTAAGTTTTGTTTCATTTCGAGAAATAAAATGATATTTTATGGTTTATTTTTTTTTATATGTTGAATTACATATACAGTATATGAAGGCACCAAAATCGTTTATGTGAATAGGGCTTCTAAAGGTCTTAATCCGGCCCTGTGCAAGGGCACGTCGTAGAACATTATAATGATTCCTCCTTTGTGTAAATCATTGTGAAACGGCAACCAGTTTGCAAATGTAACTTTTAAGTAGGATTATAAGATGCTGAAGTAAGAAAACGAAAAACGCTGCATTGATGTGAAAATTTGAGATGCTTTTGAAGAAACCAATATTTCTGGCGCTTTTGATATCTGCTCACCCAAGGACATCATTCTGCTTACCCAAGGATATCTATATACTTTCATCTCTACTGTCTCATTTCCTTGAATGATTCAATAAAAAAATCAATACTCAATATGCCTATATTAGTCTTGGTGTTTTTTTTTTGTTGTATTTTTTTTTTTATGGTGGCGATGTTTCGTGTACACCTTACCGATCTTGTCCACAGTATCCGCTCCGCTCCGTTAGTTTTACGGACAATGATGTATGAAAAAATAAAACACGCTTTGCCTCTATAACGGAGAGGAGCGGAGCGGAACGGATGCTGTGGACAACTTGGTGTTCAGCAGCAAAGCAAAGAGTGTTTTACGTCATTATCCACAAAAACAGCGGATGCTGTGGATACCAGAAGTTAGAGATATTTGTATTTTCCAGGAGCCAACCCTTGCAAGAGAAATCTGCACGTTCCAGAGCGGAACGGATGCTGTGGACAATTTATGTTCTGCGGCAAAGCAAAGAGTTATCCACAAAAACAGCGGATGCTGTGGATACCAGAAGTTAGAGATATTTGTATTTTCCAGGAGCCAACCCTTGCAAGAGAAATCTGCACGTTCCAGAGCGGAACGGATGCTGTGGACAACTTATGTTCTGCGGCAAAGCAAAGAGTTATCCACAAAAACAGCGGATGCTGTGGATACCAGAAGTTAGAGATATTTGTATTTTCCAGGAGCCAACCCTTGCAAGAGAAATCTGCACATTCTTTGAACTCATTTATAACTAAGGAAGTTGAAACACCTTTCACAAAACACAGACCAGGAAAAGTTGGGAATGTTAGGTTATGAAACACGACTTGGAAAAATCTGCAGCTCAAGTTTGAAAAACGTCCTTACCGATCGTAATACGGGTATGTACTCATAGTTTCAATATCGCAAACGAGGTCATTTTCACTTTCATTCGTGTTGCGGCTCACTCATAGGTTCAGTTCTATCGAACAACTCAAATAAGTATCGATCTTCTTCTCAGAAACGTTACTGACTTTTCACTTAGACCATCAGATGTTTAACATTACTTACAGAAGACAGTAATAACACGGTGTAAATATTGTCTTTACTTTATTGTTTTCATAAAATGAAATTATGATAGTCTTATTTTCTACATCTGTACAAAATATTAAATGACTTTGTACATTTTCACGTGTATCTTACAGACTGACAAAAAAACGAGAGAATAAATAGGCAAACATAACAACACAAGACAAGTACTCTCTCTCTCTCTCTCTCTCTCTTCTCTCTCTCTCTCTCTCTCTCTCTGTCTCTCTCTCTCTATCCCCTAGTCTTGTGGACCGTTTGGGGCGCCACAGGTGGTCTGGCAACCAGCATTCTCCAATCCTCTCCGCTTTCTGACCTCCTGATTGTATCCATCAACCTCAAGCTCGTCCATTCTGGGATATTGTCCTCCCATCTCTTTCTCTGCCCGCCTCTCTTTCTCCCTCCTTGCACTGTGTGTCACGAGTGGAGTGAGTGCAATTAAGGGGATTGCTACAGAGCGGGTGTAGAGTAAGAAAGGCTCACAGTAGACAGCAAGTTAAGCGTGCTGTTGTGAGTAGTAGTGGGGGCGGGGTCTGAAGGAGGCGAAAGCGCGGTAATACTATCACTGCAAGTTAGAAGGTCCTAGGGATCGGACCTGTGAATAAAAGCCCATCGGGCGGACATAAAGGGGAAGCAGTCGAGAAGACTAGTGAGAGTCTTTCCAGTTATGACTGGTGTCGGGGACGGGCCGCAGAGCCACCTCGATGAGCACAGGGGATAGGCCAGCATAGGGCCGGAGGCCACACATAGGCCAGAAGTGAGGCTGTCAGTGCAGGACAGTAGAGGCACATAAAGTCGTGGCAGTCAGGTCACGGACAGGGACGTAGATATGAGAGTGAATGAGATACTATATTGTTGCCAGGTTGATAGGCTAGTGAACTGATATTATGTTGTTGCCATGTTGATGGCTATGGAAATAATAACGTGTTATCGCCCTGCTGAGGTGCTAGGGGAGTGCTAAGGTGTATGACAATAGGAAGGTGATATTGAGAGACTGCGGTGCCAGTGAATTATTAATGTACTATTAAGACCCTGAGGGGAGAGGCTGCGGCCGAAGTGCCTTTAGGAGTAACTACCGGATTGTGGATCCGAGGGAGAGTGTGCGTGAGAATAAGGCCGTTGTACGGCAGTCATTTCCATAATATAATGTATGTAATTGCGCTATTATATGTATAATTATGTTTAATAAATGTGTGAGTCTGGTGGATTGTTCTGTTAAGTGTTAACTTGTTTGTTCGTGATTGTTGTCCTGTCATACTTATTACATCTCCCAGTCTGGGATTTGTGACACTGGGGGCTCGTCCGTTGTGACACTGGGGGCTCGTCCTGTTTACCTGTGGTCATTTTGACATTGTGTATTCGTTATATTTAGTTGTTTTTCTGTTGTGCTAGGAATTCTTGCTGTTGTCTTTGTTCGTGGGATGAATGGAATTTTCATGATATGATTTATGTATATTTATGAATATGTATTGATGCATGTATTTTGATGAATATGTATTAATGTGTACTTAAATTTCTGCAGAGTGTGCGTGCAGCCTGAGGAGACAAGCAGCCAGAGCTCCGATTAAGGGGAGGAGTTAAACTCAAAATTCAAAGTTAAGTGAAGCTGAAATTTTGTGCCCTGGATTGTGGGCTGTCCCTTTGATCTGTCTTTTTCCCTGTTTTTGCTGTTTTTGTTGTCGTTATTGATTATACGGGCGGTGGCGCGGGTTTGCTGTGTTGAACTTAGTTTATCCTTTTAAAAAGGTGTGGTAAACTTTGGAACTTCGTTCATCACAGTGAACAGTTCTGTAGGGACCTGTAATATTGTTTAGTTGTAGCGTCGATATCTTCCCTGTTCCGCAGGAAGACGTATTCTCTTGTCCCTCTTTCTACCTATCTATAGATACGTTCTTTTTTTTCAGACTCTGTTCTCGGTCGTACCGTGTTGTGTAATCGGCGTAGTAGGTTGCATTTTTTTTTTCCATTATAGTTTTTTTTTGTAGAAGCTTTGTCCTAGTCTGGTTCGTTGTCCTTGACGTACTTGTGGTCCTTCTACTAAATTTCCTTATTCTTGTCTTTTCTATTCTTTTTATAATTAATGGTGCTATACATTTTGTAGATATAGAATTAGTTGTGCTGTAAAGGTATATTTCTGAATTGTATTCTGAACCGGGTATTGTTATATCTGGTGTGATCTCAGGTCTCTGGTCGTGTCGTTAGTTATCATACCGACAGGTTAGCCGTTTTTTTAAATATATACCATAACCATAAATCTGTGAAATGGCGGAACTCCAGCAACTAATGAAGTTGGGTAAGGAACTTGGCCTGGAGGGAGAGGAGCTACGCGGCTGGATTAAAGAACAGCAGGCGGATTTGCGCGATGAGCGTGCTAAGGATAGAGAGCGAGAAAAAGAGGCTCAAGAGCGACAGAGAGAAGAGGAAAGAGAGGCTAAGGCCCAGCAACAGGAGAGAGAGGCTAAGGATAAGGAAGAGGAAAGAGAGTTTAAGTTGAAGGAGTTAGAGGCTCAGCAACAGGAAAGGGAGTTTAAGTTAAAGGAGTTGCATCAGCAACAGGAGAAACAGGCTCAGGAGAGGGAATTAAAGTTAAGGGAGATAGAAGCTCAAGAGCGGGAGACAGACGCGCGAGTAAGAATAGCGGAGTTGGAAATCAAAAAGAGTGCGCCAACAGAAACAGTTGAGCGGCAGGTACCCAATAAAGGTGGTGTCAGGATTAAGCTCCCTACGTTCGACGACCGGAAGGACGACATAGACGCCTTCCTTTACAGGTTCGAATTGAACGCACAATTGCAATGGGGGGAAAATAAGGAATTATGGGCCACGTACCTGGCGTCGCTATTGCAGGGGCGAGCGTTAACCTACTTTAAAGAGCTACAGCGCGAAGACGTGCAAGATTACGATAAGCTGAAGGCTTTGCTGCTTCGCCGATTTGCGCGTACCGAGGAATATTTCCGGGAGCAGTTTAGGCGAGCACGTGCAGATACCAGGGAGGACTTTGCTGCCTTCGTCGCGAGACTAACTGAGTATTTCGCGAACTGGGTAGACCTGGCGCATGTGGGCACGGATTTTGCTAAACTGAAAGACTTAATGATCCGTGACCAGCTGTACGCGTCGTGCCACAAAGATCTGGTGGCTTTCCTGAAAGAGAACGAACCCGCGACGGTGCAGGAGGCGTCTAAGTTGGCGGAGGCATACCGTACGGCGCATCCGTCCAAACCAGTCGCCAGGGCGTACGTCCAAGATGCTGGGTACGTCGCCGTTGTCGAGGGGTCGCCGGCAGGACTTAGGGACAGGTCGCGTCAGCGTGGTGCCTATAGCGGGCAAGGCCAGGGGCAGCATAGGGGCTATCACCAATCACCGGCGTATGGATCCGGTAAGTTTGACCGAGCAGGAGGGCTAGGTCGCGGTAATGGCCGGGGGCGAGTTGTGACCTTTGCCGATGACCGACGGCATAGGGACTTTAGTTCCGGTCGCGATGGGCCACGGGGACCCAGGCCTAGTACAGCACAGGGAGCGGAGTGTTGGACTTGCGGACGCGTGGGCCACTTTTCGCGCGAGTGTAGGGCCGCGAAGTGTTGGAACTGCGGTAGAGCAGATCACATCAGCGTGAACTGCCCTGCAGGTAGGATAGCGGCGAACGTGGACAGTGGCTCCAGTCCATGTTCCCCAAATAAATTTCATCATGCGGCTGCGTGCGTTACATCGGACAACGGAGGCGGACAGTATTCTAAGTGTCCCAGTTGTGAGAAGTTATTATCTTCCGGTGTTTTACCTTGTGGGAGAAAGATCCCCGTTATAAATTCATGTCATACAGGAGGTGGTCTTAGGGTTTATCCGGGGTTTGTTGGGGACGAACCGGTCTCGGTTTTACGAGATACAGGATCTACCGTTGTGGGAGTGCATAGGGACTCCATTCGGGATTCACAGCTTACAGGTGAGACTGTCCCGTGCATCCAATTTTCGGGGGCCATTGAGAAATTACCCATGGCAAAAATAATGATAGATACACCTTTCCTTAGCGGGGAAGTCGAAGCAGTCGTTGGTTGTTTTCCAGGCGCCCAGCTCATCATTGGGAATGTATCACGGGTAGTTTCCCCTTCCGATGAGAACGTGCAAGCATGGTCGCAATCAAAGGGTATTGACTTTTGCGCCGCGGTCGAAACACGCCGACGGGTAGCCGATAAAGATAAGATTAGACCTTTGGCTACGCCAGCGATCAACCTAGATATCACGCCAGAGCGCTTGGCGAGATTACAAAGGGAGGATCCATCATTAAACCCATGCTTTGGGGAAGCGCGAACCGAGAAAACGAGGAGATATAAGAACGGGTCGTCCTCTTTTTTTGTCCAGGGGGGCATTCTGTTCCGTATGTACGTCACAGTGGCTTCCGTTGAAAAGCAGGTCGTCGTGCCACGGGCGTTAATGGCAACAGTATTGCGTCTGGCCCATGATGTTCCATTAGCGGGTCATATGGGAAGTACTAGAACCAAGGAGAGAGTTCTAAAAGATTTTTATTGGCCATCGATACATAGAGATGTGCGGTTATATTGTAAGACGTGCAGTGCGTGCCAAAAGACGACGCATAGGGGTCGTACACCCCAGGCTCCTCTTCAAAAGATCCCCACGGTTTCGGAACCGTTTAAAAAGGTTTCGATAGACCTTGTTGATTTAAGAGAAAGATTATCTTCAGCGCGCACTATAGCAGAAGAAGCGTCTAGTATCGCTTCAGCAAGAGCAAAGAACTATAAAGATAGAGGGTCCAAACTGAGAAATTTTAAGCCAGGAGACAAGGTTCTGTTGTTGTTACCTACGGACCATAATAAGTATTGATGACATGGAAAGGTCCGTATGTTATTGAGCAAATTGTTTCGAAGGTAGATTACGCTATCCACATTGATGGATCAGTAAAGGTTTTCCACGTTGATATGCTGCAGAGGTTTCATGAGAGACCAGAGTATCGGTATTCTCATATTGGGATTAAAGGACATACCTAATGTCGTGTCATTCTTTGACGATATAGCATGCCATACGTCGACATGGTCTGATCATATTCAGACACTAACAGTAATTTTTCAACGATTACGCCAGTTTGGGCTAACTGCTAAACCCGCAAAGATGGATTTGGCATGTCCAGAGATAATATTCTTAGGACATATCGTGGGTAGAGGTGTTCAGAGACCTGAAGTAACAAAAATTGACAAATTACTAGGGTTGCAAATCCCTAAAACAAAGAAACAAGTCAGAAGCTTAGTGGGAATTTTAAATTATTACAGAAAGTTCATTCCAAATTTTTCCTCCTT
>OZ007579.1:15040834-15060834 GCA_963931925.1 Onchidella celtica | reverse complement strand
GATTAGAGAGAGACAGTGCAAGAATAGTAAGAGGCAGGGACAGAGAGAAAGAGAGATGAGATCCAGAAAGAGAGGGTGAGACTGAGAGATGGAGAAAAAGAGAGACACCCAGACAGACGGCAGACACAAACACACACACACACACATACACACACACAAATAACGCACACAGCCTACGATTTTAAACGCCTCTTTTTCACTCATTAGAATTGCAAGCTTTTATTAGGGTTAGTGTTAGGATAAAAATTAGTTACGTACAACTGGTCAGAGATCCCAAAAAGAAAATCCTCAATTCACGGTCTTTTCACTGGATGAACTAGATCTAAAATCAGGTCACCAACACACACACATACACACATATAATATGTCAAAATTTGGCAAAGAGGAAAAGTTGTATGTAGCAAAGCCTCTTGTAAGAAATAATACCCAAACAATACAATGAAACGCAAACTAAACGAGAAGACAGGAAATGGCCTATAGAGGGGCAACAACCTTCGTCAAGGAAAAAAAAGCGAAAAACAACAACAGAAAAAAAAAGCGAAATCTTATAGCCTTGCTGCGACTCCACAGTTTTTCCGCAGTTTTTATAATACACACACTTACAGATAACGCATAAAGTCAGCTATTTTAGGCGTCCCTTCGTCGCCCTGTAGAATTGCAAGTTTTTGTTTTAATATTGGCGTAAGTCCAACAAATCTGCCACACAGTACTGACAAGTAAGATGCACTAGTCCAATAAGTTGGCTGAAAAATTCCGACAAGTCCAACGCACAAGTCCAATAGGTTGGCCTAAAAATCCCGACGTCTGATGTACAAGTCCAACAAGTTGGACGAAACAATCCGACAAGTCCGATGCACAAATCCAACAATTTGGGAAAAAAAGTCTGATAAGTCCGAAGCCAATAATTTGCCCAAGAACATTTGATAAGTCTGAGGCACAAGTCCGACAAGTTGGCCAAAAAAATTGCAACAAGTCTGATACAGAAGTCCAACAAGTTGGCCAAAAATGTTCACAACTTTGATGGAGGAACAGCACAAGTTGGCTGAAAAAGTCTGACAGTTCCGACACACAAGTCTGACAAGTTGGCCAAAATATTTTGACAAGTCTGACGCACAAATCCGAAAGGTTGGCCGAAAAAAGTCTGACGAACCTGACGCACAAGTTTGAGAAGTTGGCCAAAATATTTTCACAAGTTTAATTGTAAGTCCAATAAGCTGACTAAAACCTTAAGATAAGTCCGACAAGGTGACTAAAAAATTTGGACAAGTCTGATGCAAAAGTCCGACAAGTTAGCCGAAAAATTTGGACAAAACCGACGCAATAGTCGGGCCAGTTGGCCGGAAAATTTTGACAAGTCTGACGCACAAGCCCGACAAGTTGGCCGAAAAACTGTGACAAGTCTGATGCACAAATCTTACAAATTGACAAAAAATTTTTGAAAAATCTGAGGCACAAGTAAAACAAGTTGGTCAAAAAATTCAAATGTCCGAAGCACAAATCCAACCAGCTGGCGCAAAAAGTTTTGACAAGTCTGACGCACAAATCCAAAATGTTGGCCGAAAAATTTGCACAAGTCCGACAAGTTGGCCGAAAAAGCTTTACATGTCTGGCTCACAAGTCCAACAAGTTGGCCGAAAAATTTTGACCAATTTGATGTACAAGTAAAACAATTGGGCTGGAAAATTTGGATAAGTCTGACACATAAGTCCGACAATTTGGTCGAAAATTTTTGAAAAATCTGTTGCACAAGTCCGACGGATTGGCCGAAACATTTTGACAAGTCTGACGCACAAATTCGACAAGTTGGCTAAAATAACTTTGACAAGTCTGACGCACAAGTCCGACAAGTAGGTCAAAAAATTTTGACAAGTCTAACACACAGGTCCAACTAGTTGGCTGAAAACCTTAGAGAAGTCTGACGCACAAGTCCAACAAACTGGCCAAAAACTTTGACAAGTCTGAGGCACAAGTCTGACAAGTAGGCCAAAAGATGTTGAAATATCTAATGCACAGGTCCGACAAGCTGGCCGAAAAATTTTGATAACTCTGACACACCAGTCCGACATGTTGGCCGAAAAATTTTGATAAGTCTGACGCTTAAGTCCGACAAATTGGCCAAAAAATTTTCACAATTCTGACAAGTTGGTAGAAAAATTTTGACTTTCACAGGTCCAATAAGTTTCCCGAAAATTTTGACAAATCTAATTCACAAGTCCGACAAGTTGGCCGAAAAATTTTGATAAGTCTGACAAATTAGCCGAAAAATTTTGACAAGTCTAACGCAGAAGTCTGACAAATTGGCCAAAAAATTTTTGACAAGTGATGCACAAATCCGATCAATTGGTCAAAAAAATTTTTAAACTCTGTCGCGCAAGTAAACAAGTTGGCCAAACAATTTAAACCAGTCCGATGCACAAATCCAAGAACCTGGCGCAAAAAATTTTGATAAGTCTGACACACCAGTCCGACAAGTTCTCTGAAAAATTTTGACAAATCTAAGTCACAAGTCCGACAAGTTGGCAGAAAAATTTTGACAGGTCTGAAGCACAATTCAGAAATATTAGCAGAAAAATTTGGCAAGTCTGATGCACAAGTCCGACAAGTAGGCCAAAATATATTGATAAGTCTGACGCTTAAGTCCGACAAACTGGGCAAAAAAATTTGGACAAGTCTGATGCACAAATCCACGAATAGGCCAAAAGATTTTGACAAGTTTGATGCACAAGTCCGACAAATTGGCCAAAAAATTTTGACAAGTCTAACTCACAAGTCCAACAAGTGGGCCGAAAAATTTTGACAAGCCTGATCCAAAAATACTAAAAATTGGCAGAAAAATTTTGACAAGTCTAACGCGCAAGACAAACAAGTTGGCCAAAAAATTTTGATAAGTCTGACCCACAAGTCTGACAAATAAATATTGACCAATCTGATGTACAAGTAAAACAATTTAGCTGAAAATTTTGGATAGGTCTGACACTTAAGGTTGACAATTTGGTCGAAAAATTTTGACAAGTATGACGCATAAATTTGACAAATTGGATAAAAAACTTTGACAAGTCTGACAAGTACGCCAAAAAATTTTGACAAGTCTAACGCACAGGTCCAACTAGTTGGCTGAAAGCCTTAGACAAGTCTGACGCACAGCTCCAACGGTTGGCCGAAAAATTTTGATAAGTCTGACACACAAGTCCGACAAACTGGCCAAAAACTTTGACAAGTCTGAGGCACAAGTCTGACAGATAAGCCAAAAAAATTTTGACATATCTAATGCTCAGGTCCGACAAGCTGGCCGAAAAATTTTGATAACTCTGACGCACAAGTCCGACAAATTGGCCAAGAAATTTTGAAAAGTCTGACACATAAGTCCGACAAATTGGCCAAAAAATTCTGACAAATCTGACGCACAAGTCCGACAAGTTGGTAGAAAAATTTTGACAAATCTAACTCACAAGTCAAACAGGTTTCCCGAAAATTTTGACAAATCTAATTCACAAGTCCGACAAGTTGGTAGAAAAATTTTGATAAGTCTGACAAATTAGCCGAAAAATTTTGACAAGTCTGACACATTGGTCAAACATTTTTTGACAAGTTTGATGCACAAATCCGACCAATTGGTCAAAAACAATTTTAAACTCTGACGCGCAAGTAAAACAAGTTGGCCAAAAAATTTAAACCAGTCCGATGCACAAATCCAAGACCCTGGCGCAAAAAATTGTCATCAGTCTGACACACCAGTTCGACACAAGTTCTCCGAAAAATTTTGACAAATCTAAGTCACAGGTTCGACAAGTTGGCAGAAAAATTTACACAAGTCTAACGCACAAGTTCGATAAGTTGGGCGAAAAATTTTGATAAGTCTGACACACAAATCCGACAAGTTGGCAGAAAAATTTTGACAAGTCTGACGCACAAATCCGACCAATTGGTCAAAAACATTTTAAAACTCTGACACGCAAGTAAAACCATTTGGCCAAAAATTTTAAACCAGTCCGATGCACAAATCCAAGAACCTGGTGCAAAAAATTTTGATAAGTCTGTCACACCAGTGCGACACGACAAGTTCTCAGAAAAATTTTGACAAATCTAAGTCACAGGTCCGACAAGTTGGCAGAAAAATTTTGACAAGTCTAACGCACAAGTTCGATAAGTTGGGCGAAAAATTTTGATAAGTCTGACACACAAATCCGACAAGTTGGCAGAAAAATTTTGACAAGTCTGACGCACAAATCCGACCAATTGGTCAAAAAAATTTTAAAACTCTGACACGCAAGTAAAACACACAATTTGGCCAAAAATTTTAAACCAGTCCGATGCACAAATCCAAGAACCTGGCGCAAAAAATTTTGATAAGTCTGTCACACCAGTGCGACACGACAAGTTCTCAGAAAAATTTTGACAAATCTAAGTCACAGGTCCGACAAGTTGGCAGAAAAATTTTGACAAGTCTAACACACAAGTTCGATAAGTTGGGCGAAAAATTTTGATAAGTCTGACACACAAATCCGACAAGTTGGCAGAAAAATTTTGACAAGTCTGAAGCAAAATTCAGAAATATTGGCCAAAAAATTTGGAGGATCTGATGCATAAGTTCGACAAGTAGGCCAAAATATTTTGATAAGTCTGACGCACAAGTCTGACAAACTGTCCAAAAAATTTGGACAAGTCTGACGCACAAATCTGCGAAGTAGGCCAAAAAATTTTGACAAGTCTATCGCACAAGTCCAACAAGTTGGCCGAAAAATTTTGAAAAGTCTGACGCACAAGTCCGACAAATTGGCCAATTAAATTTTGGCAAATCTAACACACAAGTCCAAGAAGTCTGCCGAAAAATTTTGACAAGTCTGATCCACAGGTACTAAAAATTGGCCGAAAAATTTTGATAAGTCTGACTCACAAGTCTGACAAGTTGGCCAAAAAATTTTGACAAATCTGACGCACAAGTCCAACAGGTAGGCAAAAAAATTTGACAAGTCTAACGCACAAGTCAAACAAGTTGGCCAAAAAATTTTGATAAGTCTGACCCACAAGTCTGACAAATTGGCGAAAATATTTGGACAAATCTGATACGCAAGTCGTACAAGTCGGTCGAAAAATATTTTATAAAGGCAGGGAAGGAAATATCCATATCCCACTGAACCACCTCACCATTAATACCAGAGGCAACAGAAGGAATAATATAAAATATAACATCCCAAGCTCACGGGTTAACAGCCATCTTTATTCTTTTTACCCTAATGTCATCAGGATGTGGAACAACCTCCCGGCAGAAGTCCAAACACTATCGTCTGCAACGACTTTCGACAATGAATTTAAGAACATTATTATCCGTTGCAGCTACCATTGTAACTAAAGTGCGGGTTGTATTTCTGTGCACAATCTGGAAACCAAGAGATATTTATACCAGAGTTATATATACAAAAGACTTTATACAACTAATATATTTTTAAATGGTCTTAACATCTATGTAAGGTTTTACCCTGCTTTTAGCCTCAGAGGAGCGACGTTGAGTCGCATATGCTATAGTGCAGTTGGGGAATCGTCTTATAGACGAACCAACTATAAAAGAAGAAGAACAAGAAGAAGAAGAAGAAATATTTTGATAAGTCTGACGCACAAGTCCGACGAATTGGCCGAAATTTTGTTTAAAATCTGACGTAAAACAAGTCCGATGCACAAATCCAAGAAGCTGGCGCAAAAGATTTTGTCAGGTCTGACGCACAAATCCGACAAGTTGGCCGAAAAATTTTCACAAGCCTGATGCACAAGTCCGACAAGGTGGCCGAAAAATTTTGACAAATCTAATTCACGAGTCCAACAAGTTGGCCGAAAAATTTTGACAAGTCTGATGCACAAGTCCAACAAATTTGCCAGTAAACTTTGACAAATCTGACACACAAGTCCGACAAGTAGGCCAAAATATTTTGACAAGTCTAATGCACAAGCCCGACAAGTTGGTCGAAAAATTTTGATAAGTCTGACGCACAAGTCCGACAAATTGGCCGAAATTTTTTTTTTTTATCTGACGTAAAACAAGTTGACCAAAAATTTAAACAAATCCGATGCACAAATCCAAGAAGCTGGCGCAAAAAATTTTGTCAAGTCTGACGCACAAATCCGACAAGTTGGCCGAAAAACTTTCAAAAGCCTGATGCACAAGTCCAACAAGTTGGCCGAAAACGTCCGAAAAGTCTGACGCACAAGCCCGACAAGTTGTCCAAAAGATTTTGACAATCTGACCCACAAATCTAACAAGCTGGCTCAAAAATTATGATAAGTCTGAAGCACTAGTCCATCGTGCTGGCCCAAAAACTTTGAGAAATCTAACGCACAAATATTAGAACAACTTGTACGAAAAAGGTCTGACAAGTCTGACGCATAAGTCCAAGTTGTTGTCCAAAAAAATTCAGACAACCATGAAGCACATGTCCAAGAAGTTGGCCGAAGAAAGTCTGTCAATCCAACTCAAAAATCCAACCAGTTGGCCAAAAAAATTCTGACAAGTCTGATGCATGAGTCCAAGTTAACCGCAGAATTCCAACAAGTCCAGCGCATAAGTTCAACAAGTTGGACAAACTGGTGTGACAAATCCGACAAGTCATCCGAACTAATCCGATAAGTCTAACAAGTCCGCCGCACAAGTCTGACAAGTTTGTCAAGCCCGGCAGGTCTGTCAAACAGGTTTGACAAGTATGACAAAGGCAACAAGCCATCCACACAAGTCTAACAAGTCCATTGCACAATCTCGATAAGTCCGACAAGTCCACTGCACAAACAGCACAACTTTGATACGTCTGACATGCCGGCTGCACAATTATGACAAATCTGACAAATCCGCTGCACAAGTCCAACAAAGTTCGCAAACAAGTCCGCCAAGTCCAACATATCTGATAAGTCCACCACAGATGTCCGACATATCCACAGCACTAGTCCAACAGGTATGCCACAAAAATCTGATAAGCCAGGAGCACAAGTCTGACGGGGGCTAACAAGTCCGCCGCACAAGTCTGACAAGTCCACAGAACAAGTCAGTCAAGTTCGCCGCAGAAGTCTGACAAGTCAAAGAAGTCCGGATACAGGTTCGACAAGTCCAACAAGTCCGCCCCCCAAGTCCGACCACCCCATGACACAGGTCAGATAAGTCGAACAAGTCCGCGCTCTGAAAAGTCTGAAAAGTCTGACATTTACACCAAGTCCGACAAGTTCAAAAAGTCCGCTGCACAGGTTCAACAAGTTTGAAAAGTCCGCTGCAAAGGTTCAACAAGTCTGAGAAATTCGTTGCACAAGTCCGACAAGTCTGACAAGTCTTTTATATAACTTGGTTTCCACGAGATAAGTGGTTTGTCCATGAAATCGACGTTATATAATAATTATCATAATTTACAGGTTATACGACTTTTAGTGTTAAGGGTGGTGAGTGTCTGTCAAGTCCGACAGGTTTTTGGATTCTACTGCAAAATTTTGTTTCCATGAGTTTGGTCATGACACCGACAACGTATATCATAATTTATAAGTTATGGGATTATTAGTGGTAAGGGTGGTCAGGTCATCTCTTTGGTAGTGGATGTGTCTATTTTGTATCGATTCATGAATCCTAAATAGAGACTTTCTAATAAAGTCAGACATAAAACTATTATGAAATCATTTTAATGTTTTCTTAGACTTATTTTATTTTTATTCAAACTTGTAAACTAGAGGAAGAAAAACCCTCATGTAAATGCAAGTGAAAAGTTTCACAGTTTCAAGAAAGTAAGAGAAAGTATCCAATTTTTTGTGACATTCACTTTAAGAAGAATATATAACGGTATCGATTCCTACTTCTGCTTCAGGTTTGTTGACAAGAGCCAGGAAGTTGACAGGGGCAAAGGTAGGTAATCGTGTGTGGAGTTTATATTTTTTGCAAAAAAGGGTATTTATGGCCCTATTTCTATTAGAAGGCTTGTATCTTTAATTTATAGTGTTACTCAAGTATGTCTGAATAAAAAGAATATATTCCGAGTACGGTTTGTAAAGAAATGGATTTAATATGTGACTTTATGCACAATGAGGTCAAACCCATAACGGCAGACAATGTATGGATTCTGTGTCATATAAGAAAAACCAAAATTTATTTATAGTACAGAACAGCCATCTTGGGGAAACTTGGGTGGTTACTGGCTCCTGCTCCCATGTAGCGCTGAGGTCGGCGGTCGACCAAGGTTCTCGCACGGCTAGTCATGCCCAACTAGTATGTAAAGCTTAGGGTCTGGCGAGATTCCTCCCTTGAGACGCTTACTGAGGGACTGAGAGTTGGGGTGGAGTTTGGTCGGGGGTAGGCCGGACAAAACATACGGATTAGAACCTACTTCCTCAGATCTTAAGGGGCAACTGGTACTTTAGTGTATTAGACTTAGGATCGTCCATGTCATGGGAAAAGTGCTCTCGCAACCACATAGTCACACGGCACATCTGTGCTAGGTAGGGTAGTGTGTGCTGGAGTCCCCGTGCCACTTTTTTTTTTTTGTTGTTTTTGATTCATCTATTTTAATTTCTTTGAACAGAATTCAATGCACAACAATAATAACAACAATAATTGCTGAGCATTTGCATAGTTCACAAGAGATGTATTTTTTTATATTGTCTCTGTTAGGGGATTTCTTATTGCTGTAGCAAATGAAAATTTAATGTTTCAAATTTTTTTTTATTGACTTGTAGAAACGCAGGGTGTCAAAACACATGTTATTGACCAGGATTGGTTGTATAAATGATGGTAGAAAGTGTAGATTTTGAGTTGTAACGGAATAGGATCGCCCTGTGCTCTTGATTTATACCATAGTAGGATTATTACTATCACCAGGGAGAGAACATATAGAACGCTTCAAAGGCGAGAAAGCTGGCACTTCAAGACAAGCTAGCGTTTCACAGCTTAGTGCAGTATTGCACTCAAACCCGCAAACATTCAAACATGGAAAAACGCACGTATTATAAAGCTTGCTGCGTAGAGCGCCGCTTGTAAAATCAAGAGTGTTTTGAAATATTGAAAGTGAATTCTTTTTCAGGCTTTGAAGCGACTTGCTGTGTAGTGCAGTGTGTAGTTACTTGCACTTTTTGATCCTCTGGTGCAACAAAATGGATGTCGACTCCCATCTTAAAACATAAGAGGGTGTTATGACTGGTGAAGCGCTTGCTTTTTCGGGCTTTACCCATGTGCGTCCTCGGCAGCAGCAAGCGCTTTCTTAAAATGCACTTGTATGAAGATGCTAACCTTCTTGAGCTTGAAACGTTCTCTATGTTCTCTCCCTTGCGTACACTGGAGTAGTGTGGGTTGGCATCGCCCGGGGTAAGACAGATATTGCGCCCTCTGAACTGTGGGCTGTTTTCATTTCCTGAGTCCCTTTCACCAGACCAGTATTAAACCCCTCCCCCCCCCCCCTCTCCTTTACCAAGCACATGTACTGCATTTTAAGAAAAAGTAATTAAAATAAAGGGCGTTTAATCCTAGGATACTCAAATAGAATTAAAATCGCCTGGTTTTAATTTGTGCGAACTTATTGTAATCTACATTGAAATCTCAACTGACAGTATTGTTAGGTTACTCGGTCTTTCTTGGTTCATTGTAGATCTCTGATATTCAAAATTTTGATTTATTTAACTTTTGAGAAACTACTGTCGCAATTGGCAGTTGAAACAGTGATAGTTTCAAAATGTCTGAACAAAATTAGTCAAACTCTCTTGCAGCTTCCACTTGTACACCCACCGAAGCAAATGTAAAAGAATATAACAGTCGATAGTTGCAAAAATGTAACTCGATAGGGAATAGAAAATACTTTTCGAAAATACTTAGGATGCGTAAATCATTAGATGCTTTTGAGACAATGTTTAGAAATGGTTTAAGATGCCACTTACAGCTAGAACTCAGTTTTGACCAAATGTCATTTTGTTACCGTTTTTGTCCTTTACCTTGAAGCTTAACCCTTGAAAGTCGATAACCGATAATGTGAAAATAGGGATTTTCACATTATATACATATGACTACCGCGTTAGCAAGAAAATATTCAAAGCAGAAACAAAAAAAAAATTCAATAAACGATCGAACTCCTAACGACGCACGCACACGCTTGCAAGACAAGTCCAACAAGTCCGCCCGACAAGTCTGACCAAATACTCAAATATATATTTATATCACATACACACACACGTTATTTAACCCTTACTTTTCAGAATTTAACCCCCAATTTATAACATAACCTGCCGGCTGTCAAACGGCTATAAGTTTATCAAATATATCAATTTTTGCAAAAGTAACAATAGTTTTCCATATGACCCCCGATGTACACTACATAATAAGTAAATACCCATACAGAAATCATAATTATGTATTTAGCGCAAATTACATAAAATTAATACTTAATGAGTAATTTGAAATGGGGCGTAGATTATATTTCCCATCTGGCCACGCCCTATTGGCAGCTTCGCACTGGCCTACACAGAAACACAAACACACTACAGAACGTTCAAACAAATAATATTTTTGTTTTGTTTTTGGTTGGTTTTTTTTTTTGGGTCAACCTCGGCTTACCTCCCGTTCATATCCTGGTCTTTCAGAGTTCCATTGACTGTAGAAGATCGGTCAGTCTCCTTGTTGTGCGAGATACGACTCTGTAATACAGTCAAGAAGAAAGATAAGTATTGTTATTGCATTTTTGTTGACAGGCAATGGGAGATACGCAAGTCAGGTTTTGTTGGGGACACTAACAAAGCTTCCAAAATTCTTTCTCCCTCTATCTCTCTCTCTCTCTCTCTCTCTCTCTCTCTCTCTCTCTCGCTCTCTCTCTCTCTCTCTCTCGCTCTCTCTCGCTCTCTCTCTCTCTCTCTCTTCTTTCCACTCTTTCTCTTTCTCACTCTCTTACGTTCTCACAGGTATACCAGAACTACAATATTATTGTTACTCCAAATACTCTGTACATTTTATTTCCAAATTTAGGTCTAATTTGTCGAATCTAAATGCAATAGTCTTATAAGATCAAGTCAAAAGATTTACTATTTTAAATGCACCGTCTTCGTTTTCATGTTAGTATGGGAAAGACCTTCAGAACTGTGTACGTTGCTTTGGTAAGCTAACAAATTCACCTTTCCATTGTCTAGCGACAATCTGGAATCTGTTTCGTCCACTGGTATTCCGGTACTCGACTTCTTTTGTCGGCGTGTGGAATCGGAACCTTTTTCAGCGTCAGTTTTGGAGACAGACCTGCCATTTACGGTCTCATCAACATCCCATGTGGGTGGTTTCGTTGTTTTATTGGACGAATTCGAGGTCATAGACATGCCGCGGTCGCTACTTCTGTATCTACCACCTGACGTGCTTAGTTTGGGGGACCGGTTGTCATTGAGAGACCTCATAGACGCGCCTGCATTGTTTTCAAGGAATTTGTCATAAATGGAACCGGTGTCGGAAATCGAGGGCGTTGTTGTGTCTGTGCTGTTTTGGTCAGGGTCAGGGGTGGACCTTTGTTTTCCTGACCGTGCCACGCCTTTGTTGTTGTCTTTGTCTGAGAGTCCATTAGAATCGGGCTGGTCAGTCACACTTGACCGCTTGACTTTCGTGTCAGAAATCAGTCTCGTGGACAAAGATGGCGAAGCATTAGCCGGCCTGGGGGCTCCCCTAGACGAACAAGAAGAACAAAATGAAAAGCAAATGAAGATAAATAATGATGAGTAGTCAAATTTGTATTTAATTATTAAAAATCATTAACTGGACTTTTTGTTTTCTGTCAAATGATGCAGAGCTCACTGCATTACTCCTATAAAACTGTTCACACGTTTGTCTTCGTTAAGTTTTATGAAGTCCACAGACCCAGAAAGTTATACTCTACTCTCGACTTTTCGTCACAGTTTCCAAACGGTAAGTAACAGTTTAATTTGACTAATAATTATTATGTTTTTTCTCCCGGTTATTTTCATACATATTTTTTGTTTTCGTGAATTTTCCAAAGGAATTTTTCAAATTTCAGTCATAGGCCATAGTGTGAAATACATTGCTGAAGGTGTATTTGGCACCACCTGCCAAATGTACGTTAAATTTGAACCAACATGTAATTATGAGGCGTATCAAAATAACCTGAAATAACCAGCACAGCATTATAGGCCTACATGTTTTCATATTTGAACGCTGCACTTTAATGAGAAGCAAGATGCCCCTAAGAGGCTAAAACAACACTGACGATGTTGGCTTAAACATTATCACCTTAACACGAGGAAAAGTGGAATAAGATAAAGTCAGAAACACTGCATAAATATCCCAAATTTAGCTTTTGTAAAAAGTCACCGAAAAGTTGCAGGGATGAAGGAAAAGCATCTGAAAGTACTGAATGCTGTAACTAAAAATCTAGACCTAAGATTTAATAAATCAATCAATCAATCAATCAATCAAAAAGGACGTTGCGAAGACACTTTTACCAATAGCACCAGTTACACATCAGATGTGCATAGATGAAAATAAAACATTATGTTGGTCACACTTACCCTTGTGTAGATCTTGTGATTTTAGTGTTCGCCTGAGCTCCCGCTTTGATGAACAGCTGCTTGTCTGCGTCCATAGACTTCATCATGACTTGTCTGTCTCATCACAAAGAAAATAGTATTAGACAAATGTGATTCTGTGTCTCAAACCGGCGTCATTATGTAGGAGACACTCAGTTTATCGGCTAAGGATGTTACCCGTCAAAACATAGCTCTTGATTGATTATGATTCATCTGTGCATAGAAAATGTGATTCTATGTAACCAAATCTGACATAAATTTGACTGGATTTGATGGGATCAGCCCAGATCGTCACAGCCAATTGCTGCCAGCAAAATGTGCACCCAAGATAGTGGCAGAAGCTGACTGTGTCTGCCCGGGCTTGGTTTGATAGGGTCATCCCGGATTTACTAAGAAAATATAGGAAATTATGGTGTGCACTTCTGCCAGCTGCTGACTGTGCCGTTCCGGGTTGAGTACGCTACTCCCTCTCGTCACACAAAGTTCGGTTCGTCTTTTTAGGAGGAGCATGATTGGATACAGTTAAATTTATTTTTTCACAAACTTTCCAGGGCACTGGGATTTTGGTTGTTTATGAATCTTCACTATCTCGCCTATGGGCGTACAAAATGTTTTCCATAAATAAAACACTGAAATAAATTAAAAGTGCCTGCACAATGCTAATCTGACTAATTTATCGATTTGATGATGTGGATGGGTCACATTGTATTGAACCATTCCCGCCCCCTTAATGCATAATACAGTACCTGGCACGTTCTACTGTCTTCAGGTTCTCCCCTAGTCTCGCATCATGCCTTGCCAGATCTCGTATCTTCGAGTCATCGAACTCAGAGCGGTGCGCCCGCTGCAGGTTCATGCCCTGGTAGTGGGTCTTGGAGCGGGACATGTTCCCAGGTAGGACGTAGCTATGAATGCGGTGTTCCCTTTTACACGGTGCTGTTTCAACAATGATTTCCTGTAAGATGACAGGCAATAAAAGACTTAACAATGTGGTGTGGAATGAGAACAAGAAAAAAGTAGGAAATATCACATCGACAACGTCAACATTTTGAGCCAGGAAGAGAACAAAAGATGTTTTTTTTCTAAAAAGAGAAGGAAAAAAAAACAGATAAAAAAAAAAAGGTCCTATCAAGTGATGGGAAATGACGAGCGCGACAATGGAGAAACAGGTGAGTGAAAGAAAAATAAGAAGAAATGTCTTTTTCAGGTAACGCGGGAAGCTAAAAAAATATATATATAAATGTTTAATATGTACAGGGTGTTAGAAAAGTGTGTACACACTTGGAATATTTATTAATACAATGTCAGTTAGGATCTATCTAAGATTCATAATTCAAATCAAAGAGTACAGAATGATGTGTAATTATCTGATTATCGCTTGAGTTCAAACTGATGGCCCGTCTGGATCAGACAACGCAGTTCAACACAGTTCCAAACAACACTGAGCAACTCATAATGTGAATATATTATGTTTTTGAGATACGCTGTATACATAAAGCGATATACAATGTAATAAATATGATACATAATAACGTATAGCGCCATGATTTATTAGGTAAAAGACAATTCACAGTCTAATGTAATGTGCGTAGACTAAGCGATTGAAATTCTTTACAAACGATGTGATGTCACAAGACAATAGAATATCCCTCTTAGATATCGTGCCGAACCTCATAGGATGTAAGCCATTCTCCAGATTACACCAGTTGAGGTGGCTTTTACACTGAAAATCAATGTTTGCTTTTCGCTTTTCCATTTCAACTGAGCAACTTGCCATGTTGTGCAATTTATAACGGGCACTTCAAAGTGTTGTAAGTGAACAGCTTTATAATTACTTCATTTCGCCACGTCTTTGTGGCTGGCACGTCTTGCTCAAGTGGAATACAAAGCCCTGAAAATTGCGCCCTTTGTCACCTGTAGCTCTGAAGCAATACTTATTAGAGGTGTATTATACTAAGCCCAGAACGGCGGACAAAAAGTACAGACCATAATTTCCTACTTTTTTCTTAGTAAATCAGGGAAGGCCCTATCATACTAAGCCCGATCAGACACAGTCAGCTTCGGCCATTATTCTTTGGGTGTGCATTTTGCTGGCAGCGACTGGCTGTGACGTTCCGGGATTAGTATGATATCCCCCTTAAGACAGGGTGATTATTGTTATGACGTGAATTTAGGATTTATTTCCTCATAGCTCAGTGAATTTCTTTTTTGGAAATGTGCAAGGTGCGCCACCAGTAGATTAGCATTTAGTCTTAGCATTTTGCTTGGCTCGCCGGCCATAACATTCTGTCCTGTTCTCGTCTCATCCACCTCTTTAACCCTCCCCCCCCCCCTCCCCCTTCCTAAAAAAAATCACAGGAATTTATGAAGTGCAGATCTGATCTACTGATCTTTTTCCTCCGCAGATTTGATGTGCCCGAGTCAATAACCTCCCATATGATGAAGCCGCGCAAATGTATTCACTCATGACAACTCTTTGTTACCAGATATTCTAAGAACTGCCTGAGGGAATAATTATGTTTTCATTGATTAGTGAAGAGCACAATATTTCAAATGTTTATTTTTATAGCTAAAACGAAATTGAAAACAGGTGTTTGTTTTTTTTATGGCTTGTAAAATTTGATCCTTTGCACTTATGTGGTCTTGTGAAAGTACCAGTGATATGACTTATGGACTATAAATTCAATAAGACTTCGTACAAATATGATTATCTCGCTTCAAAGTCCCACCTCCCCCATTCATCCGTTTCATATCCTGTCCAATAATTTGACAAACTGCATTTTGATTATCGAAAAGGTCCGGTATGACATCCGGAGATCGCAACATTGATGAACTCGGACATGTGTGACTTCACTGTGCTATGAAAGGCTTATTATCTCTATTTTCACAGTTCTGAGGAGAGTGACTGATAGATAGATAGACGGACAGATAGACAGACAGACAAACAGACAGACATATAGATAGATAGATAGATAGATAGATAGATAGATAGATAGATAGATAGATAGATAGATAGATAGATAGATAGATAGATAGATAGATAGATAGATAGATAGACAGATAGATAGATAGATAGATAGACAGACACACACACACACAAACAGATAGATAGATAGATAGAACAGACCGACAGACAGACAAATAGATAGATAGCTAGAACAGACAGACAGACACAGACAGACAGACAGACAGATAGATAGATAGATAGATAGATAGCTAGAACAGACAGACAGACAGACAGACAGACAGATAGATAGATAGATAGATAGATAGATAGATAGATAGATAGATAGATAGATAGATAGATAGATAGATAGATAAATAGATAGAATAATAGATAGATAGACAGATAGATAGATAGATAGATAGACACAGACAGACACTCCAAGTCCTGTTCGTAACGTCTATATCCCTCTACAGGGGTGGTTGGTGGAAGCTACTGGTAGTGTCTCCTCTGTCCTGTCATTCTTCTATATTCTGTCTATCGTCTTGTCTTGGCCAAGCACAATGTCACCATTGTCGCGCCTCCAAACTCAAACTGAAACTCTAATATCCCCATCGCCATTAAACAATTCAGTTACTGACGCGAATTACTCCTCGGTCGTGCCCACAGACTAATAAATCAACCAGACTGGAAACACAAGCTTCGGGCTGTGTCGTTTTTTACGGAAGTTAATGAGATGCGGCCGTAAAACCAACATGGCCGCCGCTCGGGAAATTCCGATTCCAGTTCTATCTGCAGTAGAAATTTCTTTTTATTTGTCAAGATTGGTTGTACATGTATTAATAATGCATTAACTTGCCTATCCTTTCATTTTATTGTCTACAGCTGCCTTTTTTTTTTATTGTTATAAATGATGACCGCCTGGACTTTCAACGACCGCTGCATTGCAGCTATGCTGAAGCGTCGGTCGCAACCATAAACCTAATGTGGCGGATGGTTCATGACCTTTCGCTGTTTTGTGACGTCACACAATGGGCTCATCCCGTCTGGGTATTTTATTAGTCTGTGGTCGTGCCTTATTGCATACTCCCTATTGCCTATACTGTCAGCAGCCATAACATTTCACCTGTTCTTGCCAAATTTCAGAAAGACCCGTTCAGAGGTTTTCGAATCTGTTCATTAAAAAAAAGGAGGGGGGGGGGGTTCTTGTATATTCGTATTATTATATAATGGAGATGATTTATATAGCGCCTAATCCAAACAAGTTCGCTCTAGGCGCTTTACAGAAAGTCTTGTTCTCCCGACTTGCGTCTTTCTCTCTCTCTCTCTCTCTCTCTCTCTCTCTCTCTCTCTCTCTCTCTCTCTCTCTTTCTTTCTCTTCCCCTCTCTCACTCCCTCTCTCTACCTCTCTCTATCTCAGAGCAAATTGTAACGCAGCCTGTTAGGCGCAATTCACAACTCACAACAGTTCCGTGTCTAAACATGACATACAAAACCACTGACAAGTTCACAAGCGCCCAAAATGCAGATCATCCGCGTCATCGATTAATGTTTTCAAGTACATAACTAACAGAGAACCCGCGACTTGACAGACCAAGGACAAAAACTGACTTTCTACACATTGTTAATCTCTTACTCTTGTTTTGATCGGAGTTGTTTTCCTCCTCTCCCCATTCTCTCATTTTCTATCCTCTCTGCCCCTAACCAATTAATTTTCAAAGCTGGACGCATGTCAGATACAGTCTCCCATGCCCTGGGCTTATCGAAGAGGGGCCAGAAAGAGTTTACAATATTTTACCATTTAACAACATTTTTAAAAGACTCCTTGAAACTTCAAAGCAATTGGGTTATATTGACATCTAAAAGAATTAATTTTATAATTTTTGAAATTGTTATTCAGGCTGTAGCGCTGAGCAAAGAAAAAAATTGCCAGATTGCATAACAAAATGTGAAATTCTCCCAGCACTTTTTGTTTTGTATAATACGATAGATGACGCATGTAAAACTCGTTAACAACAATTTGTCCTGTTCAGCTCATAAAACACAGAAAAGAGAAGTCAGTGAAGACAAATGGCTCATTCTAAGCAATTCCGAGTGCACAAATTGCAAGAAATGTTCTCGACTCTTAATCCAACTTTTTATCAATTCAGGAACAAGTGATTATCAAAGACCTGGTATTTTAATAACACTCAAAGCTCTGAACCCGGAAAAGGAAATTAAAGACACAAAAAAAAGGGGGAGGGAGGGAGGGGGGGGGGAGAGGGGCGTTTAGCACCGTGGTACTGCCTGAAGGAATATCAAGAGTTTGACAATGGTATCACTTTGACGTTTTCATACACTGGCTGACAACAGGTGCAAAATTCCAAATTGTGTATTAAAATTTGACGATATTAGCTGGAGTCACGTGCTACACGCTTCGCACATTCTTTAACTTGTTAGATTTGTTCTGTTGGTTGGGCTTGTATTCTACTTTATTGATGTATCTATTTTTTATTTTTTTTTAATTAATTAATTTATTTATTTAATATCTCAAAATTATTTGCTTATTCATTTATCTATTTATTTGTTCTATCTCAATTTTTAAAAAATTATCTAAAGTATAAACAAATCTCGTAATCACCAACAGGACGTACTAAAATACAATTAGTAGGAGAAAAATGATATGATATATATTATATTCACTTAAAAAGGCAGCGACAACAGCAATAAAGCAAACGTCATTATACTTGATTTTGCTTCTTTCAATGTTTTGTTGAAGTATTAGTGTAAAACTTATAATAAAATAGCGCTGTCTTGCAATTCTGTCAACGAGAGGTCGAGGATATCTATAATGCTATAATTTACGTCATCTTCTTAGAGCCATGTCAAGGGAAAGGACACCGTAGGTACAATATCAGGGACAACAATCCAGTATTTGGATGAAAGCTGACGTGCTATAGAAAAGAACGGGTTAGGCCAAAATCGGAATTTAAAGCTGACGTCAAAGATTTTGGCGTGGCGATCAATTTTGTTCTTTGTTCAGTTTTTGTTTGGTGATATCCAAAAAAAAAATAGTAATTTATTATTATTAGTCGTGCAAAGTTGTAACCCAGATAAAACGAAAGAGCACAAAAAGAGTCATTCAATTCTACAAAACGGTTTTCACAAGTGACTCTGACCTACACTATACGGTGATTTGCGGTTGTAAGACAGAATGGAATACAAGAGAGTCCCAATCTATCTTCGGTCTATATAGAACTTTAGTTCATCCCACCCAGTCCTACTTTTATTGTTCAGTCATTGCTTTTCAGCCCTGCAGTCAACAC
Organism: Onchidella celtica; assembly: GCA_963931925.1. Taxonomy (NCBI): domain Eukaryota; kingdom Metazoa; phylum Mollusca; class Gastropoda; order Systellommatophora; family Onchidiidae; genus Onchidella; species Onchidella celtica. Next base: position 15,042,069 of record OZ007579.1, on the reverse strand, counting down.
GCATGACTGAAGTCACTATTTCTCAAGGTGTGACTTTCGTCATTTTACTAGGCCTTGGGACATGTTCCAGATCTGTATCATGGTATTTTAGCGTGAAAGTAAAACATCTTGAGACAGCAGTTTATACTGTGGCTCATTGCTTTTTTTTGGTTTTACGGCCTCAAAGTCTTTGGTAAATTGAGAGTTTTAGCCAAGTCTTCATGCCATTTGCCTACATAATTTTTCGTTCTGGCTCAGTTTACAATCCCGTTATGTAACGGTTACAAAGGATATACTGTGCTGTTGTTTACAAATAATTTATTAAAAAGTTTTGTATCGTATTCAGACATCAGATAGTGAATTACTTTTCATATGGTCAAAGGCAACAACATAACACAAAGACAACGTGTCTTTATACACTGAATATTGAGTTATACCTCCCGCCGGCCTGTTCCTGTGTGCGAGACAATTAATTTGGGGGGGGGGGGGGGGAAGGTGGCAATGAGTTTTCTTTTTTCTTTACTCTTTCTATTGACGTCGCAGACCTTTTACAGGTGCGGAGCATTGCATGAAGTCTACATCTCAATACCAATACAAATTCCTCCCCTTATTTCAGAAATCTAGTGGCAACAAAGTTTCAAGTGTGCTTTCTTGAGATCGTTTACTTTCACCCCACTAAAGGAGCTATTATACGGGTACAGCTACATTATTCTGAGATAACCCTTTGTTCATATTTTTTGCTGTACCGACTTCACCCGGTGAGACCGAGGTCATTGTAATTCCAGTCCTATTTTGTTCTCTGTATGTTTTGAAGCAGGCAATTCAAGGGCCCTTGTTTGGTACAACCGGAGGGAACACAACTTGCCAACTACATAAAAAATGCGGTGAGAAATGGCAGTGAATGTCACCCCCTTGGCACCTCTAGGCCGGAGTGTTATCACCCCTGAACAAATTACGGGGCTAAAATAATGATATTGTTATGTAACGTGTATTTCCCTGGTCGTGAGAATGCTTCTAACCCAATACAACAGTGGAGTAAAGAGTATTCAATAAACTAGGCACCTCTTATATGGAAATTTTGACCCCATCTACCCCAGTGAACGCCTTTCGTTAGCTTGGCTTCAATCTTTCCCCTCCCCCCTATGCGAGCATTATGAGGTAATGAGCATGGTGAATGTCCACGTCCAGGCTTGGTGTTCTGAGACTCCAATTGGTAATTTGGAAGTATTATTAAATTTGACTGTTTTTCATTTTTA